>JASCZW010002559.1:0-232894 GCA_034211315.2 Aedes japonicus
TAAAAACTAAATATCTAACAGAATAAAAGGTTGATTCCCAATCGGAAATTACAATTCAATGTAATCAAGGTTTATCTAAAAACGTAGAAAGGACAATCAGTGGTTTCTAAGTAAAACTGGAGAGCTTGTCGCTGTCGAACTTAGTTTCCGTGGTACTTTAATGGGTGGTAGCTTATATCACAATCTATGTATCCCAACGACCAAATCTTATTAGTAACAAATATCCGTTTATTCCTACCAGTGAAAAGAAATCGATCATGGCTGTCATCAGAGCTAACAGAATGTTAAAAAATACTAGGCTGCCTGAAAAGTCCGTTTGATTTCCTACAGATAGCGTTAGTAATCACCAATGTGAAACATTTTCTATGAGCTTCACTCATTGAATGACGGCTGTCGAATTCTGGGTGACTTTAATGGGCACTCCTACCTTTTGGGGTTGTAAGTCCGCTAATCCCAGAGGCACAATGCTCGAACAATTCATTGATGAATCTGGTCTAACTCTCCTCAACGATGGTAGTCACACCAGAATTGATTACTCTTCTGGCGATTCATCTGCTCTCGATCTCTCAATTTGCTCCCATGACCTAACATCCCAGCTGTCTTGGCACGTCCATAATGACTGCTGCGGAAGTGATCATCTGCCCTATTGTCATCTCTCTGAACCGAGCCCCCACAACAACCTCCAGCCGCCCTAGATGGAGGTACGAGCTGGCTGATTGGGTCAATTATCAGAACGAAGTGTTCGACAATTTCACCAACAGTCCACCTTCCTGCCCAGATGACTTCGTTCAAAGATTATTCAATATAGCTGAACACCATATCCCCGGACTAACGGCTCTCCTGGTAGGAAGGCTGTTCCCTGGTGGAACCCAGAAGTTCGTGCTGCGGTCAAGCTCCGCCGTAAAAAACTCCGTGCTCTTCAGAGGATGGCAATGGGCGATCGAAAAGACTCCCCCACTTATGCAGAATTCAAAGCCGCTAGAAACGCTGCGAGGACAGTAGTCAAACGGGCAAAGCAAGACAGCTGGGATCAATTCCTTTCCTCCATTAATCCTGAAAGTACATCGAAGGAACTATGGGGAAGGTTCATAGGTTAAATGGGAACAAAAGCAAACAACCAATCAGGCTCCGGATCAATAATCAAATTACAGACGACCCCTCCACTATCTCCGAACACCTTGCTGACCATTTCTCCAAATCCTCATCTTCCTCGAACTATTCTGACCATTTTCTTTCGCAAAAATCCTCTCAAGAATCATCCCTCCCTGTTTTGATACTATCACGAATCTAGAGTTTAACCTTGATTTTTCATTTGATGAGTTAGAGTTGGCTCTGCAAAAGTACATGGTTCATCTGCAGGCCCAGACGACGTTGGATACCCTCTTCTTAAGAATCTTCCCTCATAGGTAAAACCAGTCTTCTATCTCTGTACAATAACATTTGGAATAATGGCGAAATACCTGAATCCTGGAAGGAAGGTCTGATCATTCCACTGCCCAAGCCCGACAAAGATAGAAGTAGTGCCGACAGTTACCGGCCCATCACGCTTCTTAACTGTATAGGCAAGGTTCTTGAGAAGATGGTCAACCGACGACTCATGACTCTGTTGGAATCTCAGGGTTTGCTCGACAATCGACAGTCTGCTTTCCGCCCGCATAAATCCACCGACGATTATCTCACTGAGCTTGAGGTTATCATTGACTCTCACCTGGAGAGGGGAATGCATGGTGACGCTGTATCTCTCGATCTGTCTAAAGCATACGACCGTGCGTGGCGATTTCCCATACTCAAGTCCCTTGAGGAATGGGGAATCAAAGGTCGCATGGGTCGTTATGTACAAAGCTTTCTGACGGACCGGAGATTCAGGGTCAACATTGGCAATAACCGATCTGAGTTGAGATGTCAGCAAAATGGTATTCCTCAAGGCTCAGTGATAGCCCCCACCCTATTCCTTATTTGCATGCAATCCCTATTCAAAAATATCCCTCCCAATGTTTTCGTTCTAGTTTACGCCGACGACATAACCATCCTCACCTTCCATAGCTTTAAATCATTAGGTCGTAAAAAATGCAATCGGCAGTTAACACAGTTTCCAAATGGGCTGATGACCACGGTTTTACCCTTTCACCTGAAAAATCCCAACTTTCACACCTTAGTTACAATAGAAAAAGATGAGCAAACTACCAGATATTACCCTAAATCAGTCCACCATCAAATCTAAACCTTCCCTCAAAATTCTTGGCGTCTATCTCGACCAGAAGCTTACCTTTAGTCACCATGCAGAAGCTGTGCGTAAAACCACCGAAAAGCGTCTACGTCTGATTAAAACAATTGGGTCTAGAATACCAAGTGCACATAGAGCCACCATCATTCGCGTGATAAATAGCTGGCTTCTACCCAAAATGTTTTACGGCGCTGGCCTCATTTAGCTAGAGGTGGTGATCAGGTGATCAAGAAACTCCAGCCTATGTACAACAGAGCTTTTCGCTACGCTTCAGGAGTTTTCGTCACTGGTCCCATCTCTTGCTATCATGGCCGAATGCGGTCAATTGCCATTCGAGCATTACCTAGCGACCTGCATGGTGACTAAAGCTATCCGTTGGCTCAGTCATAACGGTCGAGATCAAGTCCCTCTCGTAAGAAGAGCTGCCACCCTCTTTAATTCCCTAACCAACCACGAAATTCCTCCAATAGCGTTATCTACCAAACCCAAAACAAGATCCTGGAACATACACCCCCTAACATTAACCTCTCACTTCTCCATCTAGTTAAAGCCAGCGATCCCCCATCCATAGCTCAAGCTCACTTCAACAAACTTATCCATGATAAATACCCCAGCACAACCACATATATACAGACGGCTCTGTTGCTAATGATCAAGTCGGTTATGGCATCACCTTCGACTCCACAATTCCCCGTTTCAGTTCTGCTTTACCATCACATTGCTCCATTTTCTAGTGCCGAAGCTTTTGCCCTAATGAAAGCTTGTCTCCTCATTCCACCCCGATTGACTATCCCTCTGTTAATCTTCACTGACTTGGCAAGCTGTCTACAAGAAATGAATTCCTCATCCTTGAGGCATCCCTGGCTTCAGCTGACCGACGAACTGGCATCGGCCAACGGGATCGTCTTCTGCTGGTTGCCAGGCCATTGTGGCATCCGTGGCAACGAGGAGGCGGACCGGTTGGCTGGTATTGGTCGCGAGCTGAACCCAGAGGATGTCCCCATTCCATCCCAAGACGCTGTAAGATGGATCAGGAAGGATTCGTGGAAGCTGGAGCCTCTCATGGTTCCAGAACAGACAACCTGCCTTGAGAAAACTTAAAGAATCAACCCTTCCCTGGCCTGATAACAAGATCCCAATTAACCGTCGCAAAATCTCCCGCCTACGTATTGGACACACCCGCCTCACCCATAGCTACCGCCTTGAGAAAATCGCCCCCAGATTGCACCACTTGTGGTGTTCCTTTAACCGATCCACCACATACTGATTGAATGCCGTATATATGAAAACGAACGCTTGAATTCTAATCTGAGTGACGCACTGGAGGAAGTATTAGCTCCCGTTGCGAAGATAAATTAATCGGTTTCTTGAAGGAAACAAGACTGTTCGACCAAATTTGAAAAATTCCGGTATGGGACGAATGACCATACGGTTAAAGTCCCAAATAAATAAATAAAAAAAAAATAAAAAAAATAAAAAGTTTTAGTTCATAAAGTTTTTGTACCTCAACGAATAAAGAAGTGAAACAGCAAAGAAATCAGCCTAAGTTCTTCTTCTACTCCAGCGTCGTACCGAAGTGCCTTGGTGTCAATTTACTAGAAAAAAAAAAAACCAGTGCATTGCCTCGCCATCGTTTCCAAAAGAGTTGAAGAATTTGGTGGACGAGGCCTTTCACTGGATGAAGAGAAATAGACAGTAACCTGTCGGCACCAAGCACCCCCAGCATCATCGGTGTTGGCATTACTGCAACGCATCAGCGACGTCATTGAGTGTGTGTGTGTGAGGTAACTGTGCAGTCGACCACTCGGCGTCGAAAGCAGGCTGCAAGCCTAATCCACTTCGTGTGTGCGTGTGGTGGTACTCTTGCGGTACCGGCCGTCATCGCAACTTTCTCATCGACCATCCAGCGTCTTCAATGTGTGTGCGTTCGTTGGCAGTGGGCCAATACATGCGGAGCGTCGTTAATTGCGTATTTGGTAAGTAATCCGAAAGCCTTGTGCTGGTAGTAGCTCAGCACAATCGCAGCGTTGTCGTCGGCAGTGAGTCGCTGGCGTAATTGTGTGCACGTGTGTGTGGTGGCAGTGAGCCATCATAGCGTCAGTGTCATCGTCATCGTAGTCGGCATTGGGCTGACTGAATCTCAGATCTTTGTTGTGCGTGGGCAAGCGGTGATTCGCAGTGAGCTGAATTACTGCAAGTTAAAATTCGTCGTCATCCATGTTGGCAGTGTGCCATCATTGTGGTCCTTCGAGCCGGATAAAGTGAGTGAAACGAAAAAACATACAGTCCAATTGAGACCGGAATTACCGGAAGTGAATTAGAAAAAATACAGTCGAGTTGAAACCGGATTAACCGGAAGTGAGTTAGTTAACCATACATTCTAATCGGAACATGACGTGAGTGAGAAGAATATACAATCCAATTGAGAATGGAAGTGAACTCAAAGTGAAACTGATAAACTTTTGTAAAACACGTGAACTGATCGTGAAAAGTGAGAACTCTACAAAAGACAAGTTAAACCAAAACAATCAAGTGCATCGATCTAGCTCTGAAGAAGCTATCGTCTCGACATGGCCCTGCTGCATACGCCGAAGAAACAACCGAACATGGAGGAAGCGAAGGCCATCATCCACCAGCGTGGACAGGTTAAAGGTAAGGTCACCGCAATCTTCAATGCGTTGGAGAAAGCGGAGGACGACCTTTCTCAGGTGAGTCAACCTTTACTAAAAGTATATACCAAGAAATTGGAAACACACTACGAAGAATATACCGCCTTGCATAAGGAAGTGTTGTCGCTTGTTCCTGTCGCAAAAGTCGAGGAACAAGACGAGGCTAAGGCGAGATCGCAAGATAAGGCGATGTTTGAGGACATTGTGGGAAAGGGTTCGGATTCCGATTCGATCAAATTACATCATTTGGAGACGTCTTTGATCGGTGCCGCATCCGGAATTATAGATTCCAAAACTTTGGCTGATAATAATTATCAACATGCTTGGAAGATTTTAACGGATCGGTACGAGAATCCTCGTATCATCATTGATACGCACATTTCTGAACTATTGGGTATGAAGAAAATGAACAGGGAATCGCACAAGGAGTTGAGGGAGTTGGTTGATACGTGTACGCGTAACATTGAAGGGCTCGAATTATGAAACAACCTGTGAATGCTACTGCGGGATTAATCATTAACAAAGTTTTGGTGTCTTGTCTCGACCCTGCTACACGGAAGCAATGGGAACGTACTCTTAACTATGGTGATTTACCAGATTTGGATGCTACGTTGACGTTCTTGAGGGATCAGTGTCGAGTTTTGGAACGGTGTGAGGTAGACAATCCGTCTGCTGCTAAATCGCAACCAGCAAAGTCAGCTCAATATAGTTCCAAGCCTCCCAGCGTTAAGGTCCATGCGGCAGCCTCGGATGCTGGTAGCGAGTCATGCCATTTTGTACCAAAAGTCATTTTAGCTACCAATGTCCTGATTTCCGCAAGCTACCAGTAAAGTCACGTGTGGGTAAGGTAAAGGAATCTCGTCTGTGTTTTAACTGTCTCCGTCAGCGGGCACAATTCTGTTGATTGTTTGTCCAAGAACCGTTGCTCGAAATGTGGAAAACGTCATCATTCCTTACTACATGAAGATGGGAAGAAGTCTGAGGAAGTGTAAGTTCCAGTTCTGTCTCTGATCAGAAGCTAAACGACGTCATGCAGAATCCTCCTGCCGCTGAACCTCCACAGTCCTCCAATGCCGATTCTGCCCAATCGACTACTGTATCCTCTTCGTGTGCACAGAGTGTCGTGCTTCCTAACGTACTGTTGCTGACTGCGATGGTTAATCTCCTCGATAAGTCTGGTCGTCCGGTCCCATGTCGAGCCTTTCTAGACTGCGGTGCTCAAACAAACCTGCTCTCCACTTCAATGTTCAGGAAATTGGGATTTGACGGTGTTCCCGTGAACATAGACATCGTTGGTGTCAGCTCCGCTCGCAGCAAGTCCAAATGTCTCGTTGATGTAAACCTTCGATCTATGTGTAGTGACTATGAAACGACCCTTAAGTGTTTGGTAACCGCAATGATTACGAATCCGCTACCGTGTAAGTCTGTCGATATTTCTCAGAGGAACATCCCATCCAATTTGAAGCTTGCCGATCCCAAGTTCCATATTCCTGCGGCAGTGGATCTGCTAATCGGATTACCGCACTTCTTCGCCTTGTTGAAAGTCGGACATATTGTTCTTGCTGAGGGCCTTCCTGAGTTGCGTGAGACGGAACTAGGATGGGTGATTGCAGGAGAAATTCGTGACGAGTTACCAGCTGTTGTGAACGTCCAACAGATTAATTGTGTTGCTATCGAGTCGTTAAATGAGACAATTAAGCAGTTCTGGCAAATCGAAGAGATCGCTACTAGCCCGGTTCACACCAGTGAAGCGGAAGAATGTGAGGAATTATTTCGTACCACGCATCACCGTGATTCCACTGGAACTGGTGTGAAACTTCCTATCCGTGAAAATGTCCTTCAACTTTCTGACAATCGAACATTAGCATTGCGTCGGTTTTTCTTTCTCGAGAGGCGGTTGCTAAAAGGTCCTGAGCTCCATCTACAGTATATAAATTTCATTGAAGAATACAAATCTCTGGGTCACTGCAAGGAAGTTATTGAGTCGAATGATCCCCCTGGAAAGGTTAAATATTACATGCCGCACCACGCCGTTTGTAGACCAATGAGCCCAAGCACTAAACTCAGAGTGTTTGACGCATCGGCGAAGCCTCCATCCGGCGTTTCATTAAATGAGGTATTGAAAGTCGGTCCGGTAGTCCAGAGCGACCTAATGTCGATTCTCTTGAGGTTTCGTAAACATCCGTTCGTTTTTACAGCTGATATTCAAAAAATGTATCGGCAGATTCTTGTGGACCCTGATCAGACTGCTCTCCAAAGAATTTTCTGGCGCTCCAAACCAACTGAACCTATTAAAGTCCTTGAATTAGTGACCGTCACGTACGGTACTTCCGCTGCACCGTTTCTGGCAACACGGTCACTAGTTCAACTCAGTGTCGATGAAGGCGAAAATTTCCCCCTCGCAGCTCGCGTAATACAAGAGGACTGTTATGTTGATGATGTGTTATCGGGTGCGAATACAATTCAAGAAGCCATTGAATGTCGTAAGCAACTCCAGGCTATACTGGACAAGGGTGGTTTTCCGGTTCATAAGTGGTGTGCCACAGAAGAGGCCATCCTACACGATGTTCCGGAGCTTGAGCGCGAAAAACTTGTACGTCTCGATGATCTGTCTGCTAACGAAGTAATGAAGACACTCGGGTTGGCATGGAGTCCCAAAAATGACGAGTTCCTGTTCAGCCAGCCTGCTGCATCCAAGGATATGGTTGTGACAAAGCGTCAGTTGTTCTCCGATATTGCCAAAATGTTTGACCCACTAGGATTACTCGCCCCGATTACCGTGCTAGCTAAGCGTCTAATGCAGAAATCTTGGATTGCTAAGATAGGTTGGGATGATCCACTACCGGAGGATCTTTTGACGGATTGGTTGACCCTTCGTAAATCGCTTGAACACGTTAGTGACATCAGAATTCCAAGACCGGTTATCGGTTTGGATTTCGAATCGCTGGAGTTGCATGGATTTGCCGACGCGTCAGGATACGCGTACGGTGCTTGTTTGTATGTTCGTAGCATTTACTCTGACGGCAGATGTATTGTTAGGCTCTTGTGCAGCAAATCTAGGATTGCCCCGCTTGATGAACTAACAATTCCTCGCAAAGAACTGTGTGCGGCAGCATTGCTATCGAGATTGGTGAAGAAAATTTCGTCTTTGAAAATTCAGTTTTCCTTCGTTTGCCTTTGGTCGGACAGCCAGATCGTCCTCTCGTGGCTGCAAAAGGCACCTGCTAAACTACAGCCTTTCGTTCAGCACCGAGTTGTAGGAATAACAAAAGACAGTGGTCACTACCAATGGTGTTACGTTCGATCGAAAGAGAACCCTGCGGGTATAATTTCCTGTGGGCAGCTACCAGGTGGTTTGAAAAGCAATTCATTATGGTGGGACGGACCATCGTTCCTTCAATCAAGGGTTTACGAGCCCACAGTTCTCGATCAGATTCCTGATGTCTTCATACCCGAAATGAAGTCTACTACGGTCACGGCAATGTCCGTGATAAACGGTGATGATCTTCCGCTCTTCAAAAAATTTGGATCTTTGCGTAAATTACAACGTGTTCTGGCCTATATTCAGCGATTCCTCAAAAACTGTCGTACTAAGAATTCGGAGGATCGTATTAAGAGAAGATGTCTTTCTATCCCAGAACTTCGATCAGCACTCCACACAATCGTGCTTGGACCGTTTTTGCATGAAGGGGCTCTGCGAGTAGGCGGTCGAATTCAGAAATCCTCAATACCATTCGATGCGAAACATCAATATGTCTTGCCCAAACATCCACTCACTGATTTGATTATTCGTGAATACCACTTGGAGCATTTGAACATTGGCCCTTCTGGTCTTTTGTCAGCCCTTCGCCAACGTTTCTGGTTGTTGGGTTCACGGTCCGCCGTAAGAAAAATTACAAGGGGATGTGTGTTGAGTGTTTCCGGGTGAAGCCACGAGGTGTGGCACAGTACATGGGCAATTTGCCAAAAAGTCGCGTTACTCCATCCGAGGTCACTGGAGTTGACTACGCGGGACCGTTTCAAATAATGCAAGGTGGTCGAAAGTCTTCGGTGGTCAAGTCATATTTGTGTGTGTTTGTATGCCTGGTGACTAAGTCCCTTCATTTGGAGCTTGTCTCTGATATGACAGCTGCAGCTTTCATTGCCGCGTTGCAGAGGTTCATTAGCCGAAGGGGATTGATTCGTGAACTTCACTCTGACAACGGCAGCAATTTCCGTGGTGCTAAGACTGAGCTTCATGAGTTGTATCTTATGTTTCGTGAGAATGTCGCAGTAAATCAAATCGAGTCATTTTGTCAGACAAAGGAAATTAGCTAGCACTTTATACCGCCAGACGCCCCTGAGTTCGGAGGAATTTGGGAAGCCTCTGTTAAGAGCACACGTTTGAAGAATTCGTTGACGTTGACGTTTGAAGAATTTTACACTTTACTCACACAGGTAGAAGCTATACTTAACTCAAGGCCGCTCTTTTCACATTCGGATGATCCTACCGAGGGCGAGGTTATCACTCCAGCTCATTATCTCATTGGTCGCCCAATGACGGCCGTTCCCGAACCCTCTTACGAAGGTCTCAATAAAAACCGTTTGTCACGATGGCAGCACTTGCAGCAGATGCGGGAACACTTCTGGAGATCATGGTCACACGATTATCTCGTTAGTCTTCAGCCTAGGGGGAAAAACTTTGTTCGTCTTTCAAACGTTCGGACGGGCACAGTGGTTCTTCTTGAGGACAAGACTCTCCCTCCGCAACTGTGGAAATTGGGTGTAATAACAAAGGTCTATCCCGGGGAAGACAATCTAGTAAGGGTGGTCGATGTCAAAGTGGGGAATACTATCTTCAGACGATCGATAACTAAGCTTTCTATTCTTCCAATAGAGGACAACCGTCAAAAAGAGGGGCCTATGGATTCTAGCGATCATCGCCCGGGGGATGATGTTCTCACAATAGCGAAAGTTCCTAGTGCGTGCACACCGATGGATCCGTGCGCTCTCGTTTGCAGCATCGTTCATGTGCGATCCGAACTGTACCAGCTCGAAATCAAACTGACGTAATGCCTCACATTCCGTGAACAAAACTAACACAGTCAACCGAGTCACTACGTCGAGGGTATACCGAGCCATTCAACAATAAGCTTCTATCGACCAATCAGAGAAGAAAATGTATTACAAATGCAACCTTTTTGTCTTTGCCAAGCATATAAAAATAGCCGTAAGCAACAGTTTTAGTTCATAAGTTTTTTGTACCTCAACGAATAAAGAAGTGAAACAGCAAAGAAATCAGCCTAAGTTCTTCTTCTACTCCAGCGTCGTACCGAAGTGCCTTGGTGTCGAATTTACTAGAAAAAAAAAAAAAAAAAACCAGTGCATTGCCTCGCCATCGTTTCCAAAAGAGTTGAAGAATTTGGTGGACGAGGCCTTTCACTGGATGAAGAGAAATAGACAGTAACCTGTCGGCACCAAGCACCCCCAGCATCATCGGTGTTGGCATTACTGCAACGCATCAGCGACGTCATTGAGTGTGTGTGTGTGTGTGTGTGTGTGTGTGTGTGTGTGTGTGTGTGTGTGTGTGTGTGTGAGGTAACTGTGCAGTCGACCACTCGGCGTCGAAAGCAGGCTGCAAGCCTAATCCACTTCGTGTGTGCGTGTGGTGGTACTCTTGCGGTACCGGCCGTCATCGCAACTTTCTCATCGACCATCCAGCGTCTTCAATGTGTGTGCGTTCGTTGGCAGTGGGCCAATACATGCGGAGCGTCGTTAATTGCGTATTTGGTAAGTAATCCGAAAGCCTTGTGCTGGTAGTAGCTCAGCACAATCGCAGCGTTGTCGTCGGCAGTGAGTCGCTGGCGTAATTGTGTGCACGTGTGTGTGGTGGCAGTGAGCCATCATAGCGTCAGTGTCATCGTCATCGTAGTCGGCATTGGGCTGACTGAATCTCAGTCTTTGTGTGCGTGGGCAAGCGATGATTTGCAGTGAGCTGAATTACTGCAAGTTAAAATTCGTCGTCATCCATGTTGGCAGTGTGCCATCAAGTGGCATGAGGCCAAATCCGGCCAGAAGATTGTTGGGACGTTGTGGGCCTTCAGGATCTCGCAGCCGCTTCTGGAGGCACTCTTTTATGTACACCTGTCCGTTTATCGTGTCCTGGGTCACGAAAGGTGCACTCCGCTTCCCGCACGTGCAGATGGCTTGCCAAACCAGGAATTTCTTCGCAAATTTGGACATCTTCTGAGTGCGGACATGCTCCGGAACGCTGAACTTATCCTTGGCCGTGAAAAACAGGTTGCCGGGGATCTGTTTGAAGTCGGCATTCACATATGTTTCGTCGTCCATGATGCAGCATTCAACTTTCGTCAGCATGTTGAGGTACAACTTCCTGGCACGGGTTTTGGCGGACTTGTTCTGCTTCTCGTCGCGATTAGGGGCCTTTTGTACCTTGAACGTTCGAAGCCCAGCCTTAGTTTTGGCCTTCTGGACAAAACTTCGGCTTAGGTGCAGCTTCTTAGCCACATCCCGAACGGAGGCGTTCGGATTTCGGTTGAAGGCCCCAACTACGCGGTTGTGATTTTTGGTGTTGTACAGAATACTTTTTCCTTCACTTCTGGGCTTCCGATCGGTGGTCAACCGTTCCTCGAACCGCTTAATCACTCGCGACACCGTGGAATTCGCGATTTCCTACGTTTAAGCGATGGAACGATGCGAGAGATCCTTGTTCTCGTGATGAATGCGCAAGATTTTATCACGCACGAGCTGTTCTTTCGACTCCATTTCCGCGAGTTTTGATCACAGGACTTTAAAACTTGCAGGGTAAATAATGTTATGTAAATAATGCACTATAAACTAAATCCACCCAAATTTTCATTAAATTCTACCCAACGGTTAAAAAGTTAGAGCAATTTCATAGTGTGGAAATTTCATCGTGGACACCCTTTAGGTGGTTTGCTGATTTTCGTTGTGGCCGTACTAGCACCGTTGACGCACCGCGTTCTGGACGCCCAAATGAGGTCACTACAACAGAGAACGTTGAAAAAATCCATGATATAGTGTTGGAGGATTCAAAAGTGAAATTGAGAGGGCTAGCTAAGGCTATAAGAATTTCAATGGAACGAGTAGGCAACATCATGCATTCCGTTTTGGATATGAAGAAGCTCTGCGCGCGATGAGTGCTGCGTTTGCTTACAATGGACCAACAACGCATTCATGTTACAACCTCTCAGGAGAATTTAAGCAAGTTTATACGCAATCCAAAGGAGTTTGTGCGCCGATTCATAACCATGCATGAAACTGGGATCCATTACTACACACCGGAGTCATCAGCAGGCAAAACAGTGGGTTTCACCGGGCGAAATTGCTCCGAGCGCCCGAAAACACACCAGTCGGCGGGAAAGGTTATGGCCTCCGTGTTTTGGGATGCGCAAGGTGTAATATTCCTCGACTATCTTGAAAAAGGTAAAACCATAACAAGCGTATACTATGCAGCGTTATTGGATCGTTTGAAGGATGAAGACAAAAAAAAACGGCCGCATTTGCAAAGAAGAAGTGTGCTCTACCATCGCGACAATGAACCTTCTTATTCATCCTCAATCAAGCAAAATTGAATGAAATTAGGTATCAGTTTGTTCCCCATCCACCGTATTCGCCAGACTTGGCCCCAGTGACTTCTGTTTGTTCCCAACCCTGTAGAGATGGCTCACCGGTAAGCGATTTTACTCAAATGATGAACTCATAGCTGAAACCGATGGCTATTTAGAAGGACTTCCGTAGGAGTACTATTCGGATGGGATAAAAAAATTAGAAAATCACTGGACTCACTGTATCAACCTAAAAGAAGGGTTTGTTGAGAAATAAAACCGAATTTGACAAAAACATGTTTATGTGTTTAATATTAGAGGAACTTTTCAGGCAACCTAGTAATAGAATATTTTTCTTCAAATTTGTTCAACAGCCAGAAGTAAACTACAACACATCGTTTTTCAAGAATTATTCCTATCTGTCTGGTAACTACCGGAAATGTTAAGCTTGATCTTGATCTAGATGCCTGAAAATATATAGCAGCGTCTCTAGAAAATCTCTTTTGTATTCTGTAATAATTGAGTTCAAATAACTGGCATTTGGGTCCAGTCGATTATGTTGTATTAAACATATTTTGGCAATTTTTGGCTTTCTATAAGCAAATGTTCCTTATTTTATTCAGACATTGGCACTTTTGTAGATACCCAGCAGTTAGAAAAATATAATATACTCCCTAAAAATGTTTTAACTGTCAGTAAAAACGTATGCACGCATAATCTAATAACACATATTTTCGATTAATTTTTCTCATATTTTTCAGTCGTATTTGAAAATTGAAGTTCTTTGCTTTTTCCACTCTTAAAAATTAACCGTGTAAATCTAAATTATGTTTTGCTAAAACCGGTAATCCATCGCACCCGTTTGCTTTGTTAAATTTTCCTATAAGATGTCATTCGTTTAACAACAACAAACGAAAGGAGTTAATATGTCATTATAATTGTTTTTAAATAAAAGTAAATCTGCGTGTGCATTTGTGGAGTAATAGAAATCTGATTCATGACATTTCATTGTTCTATAATTACAAGAGTATAGAATTTAAGCATAAATAATATATACAAATATTTTTATAAAACACACAGTATATGGCGTGATGTAGTTTTCTATGGTTAAGTATATTAAGTCGTTTTCGGAAGCACTTGTAAACATACAATAGTTTAAAATTGGAGATTTGCTTCGAAAATTATGATTTTCCACGTTTTTATTTGAAAACTTTTATCAGTTTCATGACAACATGTAAATTAATTGTGAGTCCAATGGAAGTAAGTTCAACCAATTTGCAAGAAGTGTACTACTGAAGTATATACATTGAAGAAGTAGGGTAGGTAACGACTTAAGCAAGCCGAGAACCTATTCCAAGCACGGGGTTAACGTTAACCTACAACGCTCATTTTTTGCAGTATGGTGCTCCATCTAGTGAAGCACCATACTGCAAAAATGAGCATTGTAGATTAACGATAACCCCGTGCTTGGAATAGGGTCTCGGGGTGCTTAAGTCGTTACATACCCTATGTATATCTCAAGTGTGAAAATAACAACTATAGGATTTTCTCAAAGGTCATAACTCATATAGGTCATATTGCGGAATATTGATGTTTAGTAATCGACACACTATGTTACTACCTTTAAATATCATATAAGGGCATTAAATATTATTTGTTTAGATTGTCACAGTTCATAAAACAACTCCTCCTCCCTAAAAGCGTGACGTACTAATTGACACTTTAACATTAACATCTACATTTTACTTCACAATTAAAGAGGTCCCTATCCTTATACCCAGTCGGACAGGTGGTCATAAATAGCCAAATTCTTCGTTAAATATAAACGCATTAAAATCCCTAACAATCTTGAAATAATTACTCTCCTGGATACTTCGAGCTCTATTGCGTTTTCTTCCGTCATCGCAATGTCCAATGCAACGGTTCCATGGAGGCTTCCCATAAAAATAACATCATTTGGAAGAATAAAAAAAAATTAAAAAATAATAATAATGAGCATGCAAAATAAACCGGAATGTGCAAATACGCACTGTTTGGTAAAGACGGTAAACTGAGCTGGAATTCCGTCCGGCAGCAGCGATGATGAAAGTGCGGCATAGAAAATCATCCACCGCATTCGATGCCAGCAGAAGGGGAGGCAAAACAAACAAAACCATTTTTGCTGATGCAAATTTTTGCTTCGACGCCAGCCGCACGCTTCAGCTTGTATAGAGTGGCCATTATTGCCGCGTACACATTTCCGAAGAAGAGTATGTCAGTGACAGAAATGACATTAATCCGCTTTTTTGAGTTTTATTTATGCGCACTCAAATTTATTATCAGTATAAATTAAAGACGCAAATTGATTTTTGCAGTATTTCCGTGGCAGTTATGTAATGTATTGAGTGCGGTGTAGTAGAAAATCTGTATAGAGAATGTCAATGGGAATGGGAAGATTTTACGACATGTCATTTGACTTATTAAAACTTATGCAAATTTGGGAATTCACTGTGGAAAAAAAGCATCATAGACAAACAACCCAAGTGGAGTAGGTTTTAAATATTATAAAAAAATATCAAACTTAGTTTTGGATGAAAACTGATAATATTTTGTTGATGTGATTTGCCATTGAATTTGATTGTGGAATCTTTGGATTGTAAAAACTTATTGATTAACTCGACCACATGGTTATCAATGTATGTAATCATGAAGGATTTTATTAGTAAATCAAAATATGTTTTAAGTTGGTTATCATTTTCTTCTCGGGAATACAATTGTTATTTTGAAACCAAAAAAATTACATGGTTTATTCACAAAACAGTAAATGGTTCTTGTAGCAAACAAAAAACAACTTATGGATTTACAGTCCACAAAAGAATCGTCAAAGAAGATAGATTTTTTATATGATTGTAAATCCCTATAATAAATTTCAATTTGAATATTGCCATACAAAAGGAATACGCTATTAAATCCGGTATAGGTTTCGCACAAAACTTTTAGGCTATTGCATGGAAAGTTTGGTAGCTAAAACTTCAAATTAAAAAGCGACAATCATTGCGTTGGATTGCGAATCATTGCGAATTCATAAAAACCCTGCGTAAATTTATTATATCATGCAGTATAGTACCGTCTGATTACATGTATAAATACGACTCAAAATAAATATTGCAAAAAAAAACCAGCATTTCACACGCATAATTTTGATTAGCTTAATGGAAACTTTGTAGGTGGTCAACATATCTATCCTCTCTATCATGAGATTATCCAGCCTATATAATCAATTTTTTTCTGCATTTTTCGACAACCGTTGAATGCTATATATCATGATTACTAAGAAATCTTTAACGACAGAAGTGCAAACAGCACACAAAAAAATGCCATGTTTTAGTGGGAAAGAAACAGCCTCCAGAACCCTAATACATGAAATTATATGAATGAATAGTAAACATTATAAATCTATTTATAAACACATACAAAGCGTAAGCGGTCAGTAAATAAGCCATGTCGTGATTGCATCTTTGGTATCGGTGGCAGAGTGTTACTTCCTCTGGTAAGAAAAGTTGTTACTACAGTCTCTTTGTCCATTCAACTAAATGCATTGCATTGCATCATTCTCAATCATAAACGCATTCACATGAGAATTCCTGCCCTAACGCATTGTTACCGGCGTAAGTAAGTACTTACATACAAACAGTAATTTGCATAGCATTTTTTCTGTATCCCATTTGGACTGTAACAGACCACTCACCAAATGGGAGAACAAGTCATACAAACAGTGAAAATGCTACCGGTGGCTTTCACGACTTGGGACGAACATACGAAAAGAGAGAATCCATTTCCGTTAAAAAAACCAACAAAGGTCTTCCGTTCCCACGTGCTATGTGAACATGTTAGTTTAGGAGGTGGTATTGGAAGAGATCTGCTTTCGAGTCATAAAACCCACAAGGGGTGATTCAAAAATGACGTCCATCAAATTTCAGGTTTTTAAACCCCCTCCCCCCCTCTGTCACACTTTGTCACAAATATGATTACCCCCCCCCCCCCCTGTGACATCCACACTTCTGAAAAAAAAGAATATATGCATATTGGTTTTGTCGATTTCAATAATAACGTGTATTTTAGTTCAAATTGAATTATTTACATAATTAAATGTGTAAAGTTCTTCTGTCCACGGACAGGTGAAGTGCGTTTTGATGGAAATAACTGGCAGGGATAAATCAAGATATTCGTAACAGATGGACAAAACTTATCGTATGACATGTTTTCTTCTGCAAAAAACGTTGTTTTTTTTTTAAATGTCAGTTTTGAGATTGAAATAATCTTTTTTGAAAAGTAGTAAAAACCCTGGCCTGATTCTGATTCAGGCCTACTAGAAATGTTTATTTTTATTACTCTTGACAAATATTAAAGGTGCGATAGTTTTTGAAGATCCAAAAACAAAGCTTTATTAAAATATGCTGATTCGTAGCTTTCTCTCTAGATCACATCGGTATGAGTGGTTTACATTAACATCTTCACAACCATCGAACTAACTAGATTACAATGGATAAAATTTAAGAAATGGGGAGTTTTAGTTGAGTTTATAACATTTTTAGTTTTTCTTATTTCTTATTTTAAAAATTCATAACTCATGAACCACACTCTAAGATGCAATTACACATCTATGAGATAACCCCGGGTCTAATGTAGAAACCGGTTTTTTTTTCCTCACTTTTGTGCATAAGTAACAGATTTTTGAGCAAAAGTTACCCCATAATCGGGCAAAATCTGGTTTAAACACAATTGACTGATCGCATTTCAGCTCAGGTGAATAATTTAAGTTTGCAGTGCAAACTTTGTAAAACATAAATTGAGTTGTAAGAAGTGCTTGAAATGTTCTAATCAATAGAAAAAAATGTCTGGAAAGATATTTTACACAACATTATTTCACGGTTCTGGGAAATTGTTAGGAACACCCAGAAAAACACCGTTTGTATGGCGAAAAAATTAAAACCAACTTTTTGCGATTGAAAATTTTGATATATCGATATCGGATGTTTATCCATTCTCGAGATATGGAAAAGTATATGAAAATATATATATTTTTTCTTGTAGAGAAGATGCGCAAAACATCATGACTCGTAGAAAAAAGTTTTGAAAAATCTTGAAATTACTCATAAGTCCGAAAAAGAATTTGATCAGAAAGTGAAAAAGAAATGGAGTCATATATATTCCAACAGAAATAATTGTTTTTAATTGCAAAATTTGATTTTTAGAACCATACAATTTGGAGATCAAGAAATGTTCCCACCTTGACATGGGTTTCAAGAAATCAATATTTCAATTTTGTGGTCAATTTTGGTATAGTTATTTTTCGATTTTCCTAAGCCCTAGAAAAATTTGCAATTGCATAATTTGTCAGCTTGCTGAGATAATTTAAAGCACTTTCCACCACAAGAATTTCGTAAGACGATCAGTTCTCGATTTAGTTTTTTAAATCACAGTTAGCAAATTTGTAAAAAATTTCATAAATTTCATTTTTGTTACTTTCAAAAAAGAATATGCTAACTGAAAAGTTTGTTCGCGTACGTTTTTATTTTTAACAATGCTATTGTTGCTTTAATAGATGTTCATGTTACTCCAAATTCTCAACGTCACCTCTCTGCCCAGCTGATGTTCCATGCTGACCAAGATCGACCAACGTCTTCAGCAACTAACCATTGTTCCAGAAAGTATATGCACACCTTATTTTAACGGTCATTTTGAATATAATAAAATATTTCAACAGGTTTTGGCTGCGTCCTTTTGTTTGCACATTTCTGAATGACAAAGCATCAAAAAAGTTCTCAGTTTTGTGTTACCTATTAAAATGCGTGGTCTTACTCCGGAACAACGAAAAAGTATCGTGCACAAATGGTGCACTGTGAGCGGACTCTCCTTGAAAAAATTGGCCAAGGAAGAGGGTGTATGCGTCGGAGCGGTACGATCTGCGATTAGAAAATATAGAGAACAGTGTACATATGAAGATGTGCCGAAGAGTGGTCGGAAATCCGGTCCTAGGGATGCCTACAAGCGAAAACCAGCGACTTCCGTTTCCGTTTGGGTATTGCGAAAAAACTAGAGACCTCGTCGAGTAACGTAAAGCGAGCCAAAGAAAGACTTGGGATAAAAACATACCGAAAGCAGAAAAAACCCAAAAGGAACCCAAAACAGGCCGCGTCCGTGAAACCACGGGCCCGCAAACTCTACTATTCGTTATTGTGTAGAAATTCTGGGTGTATAATAATGGACGATGAAGAATGGTACAAATGGTGAATCCGCCGAACTGCCTGGAGGCACGGCCAATCGAGACTTTTTGGTGAGAAGTACCACTGTGTAGAAGCTAATGGGTCATGTTCGATGAAAAGTTAGGAGTCTTGACTATGATTAAATATTTTGATTCAACGAGAGTAAAATATCGTATAAAACACAAATAAACTTATTAAAACTAAAAATAAACATGACTTGTTTGTTATTTTGACAGTGTGCTTATACGTTCTGGAACAGTCTATATGCTTGGTTACTCTCTATCGGAGGTCGTCCTTTATCAGGCCGCATCTTGAGACGCTTGGTAAGATGAGCGTTTGTTTCAAATTCTACCTCAAGAATCTTCTTTCGGTTCAATCTGCTTGTCTTTTGACGTTGCTGATTTGATTTCTTCTTCTCTAGGGCCATATTTAGCGCATTCTTGCGGTTGATCAGGTCAGACAGATTCTTTTCTGTATACCCGAAAGCATGTCATTTCGCTCTCTAATCAGCAGGCTCCAATTCTTTGGAAATTGCATCCTATTTAGGACATGCAAAATAAGAGGGAACTTTTTTGTCCGAATCCGGAGGAGCTTGTGAAGAACTGAAAGGCTGGAGTTCCTTCATCCGGTGGTATTTTTGGAACATTTTTTAACAATTCCCTCCATCCTTCAGTGTTTCTTTCGGTTTCGAAGATTCCGTTTTCGAAGTGCTAATTTTCGATTTGAAAAGTTCTTCATAATAGGATTCATTTTTTATATCTCGCCAGTATTCACACACCACGGTTGGCTTGTTAATTGCGCAGCGGCTATGCACGACAAAATGCATCGACCAGCGTTTGAATCAAATCAAAATTCAACGCAACCAAAAATGAACACAATAGGATTTTCAACAAAATCAAACTTCGACGAAGTTTCAGAATGAAGCACAGCTCGTGCGGTTCGTTCTGATTGACGATAAGAACATGTATGCCAACAGTAAATAATTATTTGCACTAACACAACTAATTTAAATTTGTATTTTCATTTACACTCAAACTTTTTGACGCCTTTGTTTTCGTGCTAACGCTGATAAATTTAGATTACCAAATGCAAAATTGTTGGATGTCACATTTTTATAACCCCCCTCCCCCCCCCTGTCACATATTGTCACAAATTTGATACCCCCCTCCCCCCCCTAAAGAGTGGACGTCATTTTTGAATCACCCCCAAGTATGTCGGTCAATGTGGAATATGATCACTGGTTTCGATTGGTTTGACGATAGAAAGTGAATTCAACTGCAGATTTCATTGACTGTACAGAGTAAGAGGTGAATACAGATTATGCTGTGTAAAGAGAAAGAGAGTATTATCAGCAACGAGACGTCACAAAATGTGAAACTTTGAATAACAATAAGATTAACAACAGCGGATAATGATATATTATTTAAATAGGCGAACAAAATAAATAGAATCTAAAAACGATCGGGAGGTTCAACAACAATGAATACTTGTTTAAAATAATACGGTTACATAACCAAGCATAAAAAGTTACTAAGCCAATTTGTACCGAAAAAAGGTTTCAAAAATATAGATAATAATGAACAAATACTTACATCATTTCGCTCATCTTCCTAGCAGTAATGTAAATATTGGCCTGTATTGATGCACGGTTTTCGTGGTTAAAAGTTGAAATTTTACACGGACGGTTTAAACCGTGCATTTAAGAGCGACTGAATGTTCCGATTTTTCATGCGATTACCTTGCCACCTGATAGTCGGTTCATTCAGTCAATACATACTAGTTACTTATATACTGTGAAAATTTGACATCTCCATCAGTTTGCTTACAGTTAGCAAGCGGAAACCCAGAAACGACGTCTGAAGATTCTGGTCAAAGAGATCTTTCCAGCAAAGCTTAATGTGGGGTCGTTATGGACGACGAGAGGTACTTCACGTTGGACGGCAACCACTGGCAAGGCAAAGGCTACTTCTCCTCCCTGACAAAAGAAATAAGCAGCGATGTGAAGCACATAGCGCACACGAAGTTCCCAAAGGAAGGTGTTGTTGTGGCTCACTATCAGTGAAATGGGGATGTCACGTCCCTTCTTCTTTTCGTAGGGGCTGGCAGTGAACGACTAGATCTACAGTACAAAGTGCCTCCCAGAAGTTGCCGCCTTCATTAAAAAGTACCACAAGGATGACGACTTGGTGTTTTGGCCGGATCTAGCGTCATTCCATGCAGTACACAGAAACCAATAATGAATTTTAACAAGCGCGTAAAAATTTCCCTCGTTTAATTTCAAGCCAAAGGAAGCGCAAACAACGAAATTGTTTGCAATCTTTCATGCGCCATGCAACAATGTTTGCCATTTTTCATACAACAGACACAACCACATGTTTTTTTTTAAACTGTGTACCGTATGATCACATAAATAAAAAGGGCTCAAAAATATGGAGGAATTGAGCAGTTGGGCGTTCGGGTGGTACCCAAGCATGCCAATCCTCCCATCGTGCCCCAGCTCCGCTCAATCGAAAAGTTCTGGGTCAATTTGAAGAGGTGAGTATATTCAAATAATTTCATGGCCATAACGTCGGATGACTGAAGAATACGCCTACAAGCTTCTTTTTTAGCCAAAGTTCCGGCTAGTATTTATGTGAATGTTTTAATTTCTTTATGTATAAACTGTAAAAGTAAACCGGATTTCTTTTAAAACTATTTCATCGCTGTATAAACATTTTTAAGTTTTATTTTCTATGCGGGTGAATGAAAATAAATGTTGTATAATTAACAGTGCAAATAAACTATCTACCGTATCAGTGATAATGCTTGCACAATAAAGCAATGCCAAAATTAAAAAAAAAACCGGTTTGAATTTTTATTTATTCAAATGGGGGATATTTCTAAGAGTCTTAAACTATGCTAATTATCGATCCAGCTGCTACAATTACGGCCTCCACGCGCAGCAACGCGCGTAGGTCCTAATAATGTGACTTTGATCGTTTGTCTCGAGGTACGATCAATGTTTGTCTAAGGCTTGCTGTACTCGGATGGCGTTTAGAACAGTCATTTGCCTTCATGTGGCGCCCTTTTGTTTAGCGTTTCAAGCTTGTTGCTTTCACAATTAGCTTATTGCTTGCTCTCAACTTAGTGTTCTAAATGCACTTCCACAGTTATTAATTGGGAGCTTTCGATGTCAGATACCATGTTTGCTCCCGGATGATGTTGGTTATCATCTGAATTATATTACGTGTTCTCGAATATGATATGAATTATAGCTTACGAGAATGCAAATAAAACCAAAGCATTATACACAAGTGAAACGGGAACCTTATGTGTACGGTTGTGGAAAAATTATCACGCATACGGTACTTAATCTGGTTCCACCCAGAATGTACAGAAAAGTAAGATTTCACAAGACAATTATTGAAGTTATTATACACTTTCATGGCTCTTGTTAGTATGTTGTTCTGAACCCGTTGCTATGTTGTTCTATTAGCAGCATCTTTGGTCTATTCATGGGTGCAGTTTCGTTAGGAATTTTCGCTTTACTTACAAAATTTCACAGAACATAAAGAAAAGTGAAAATGATTTTTCGAAGTTCGTCCGCTTTCGAGACATGCGGAGCATTACAGTGGACCGGAAAAAGTGTCTCAACTTTCGGACGTGGATGCGGCCAAGAAACTCTGATCTCTTTTTTTCTGGAAAATACGCAAGAAAGGTTTCTTCAAACTACGGGTTGTTTTGTACGATCTGGATCAGTTGTAATATAAACTGAACATGACTGTGAAGAAAACATTGCATTTAAAAATCAGCCCAAAAGCTGTAAGATCAAATTCAAAGGGTACTTCTTATGGACAATGAAACGTATGGAAAATTGGACTTCAAACAGCTTCCGGGACAGAATTTAAATGTTGCCACGGGTGTTGCCAACAAAGTGTAAACGCGAAAATGAAGTCCAATCAAAATCTATTAGAATATCAGCCAGATTGACTAGCCGCTTGTGCAGAATCCATTACGCATCATACCCAAAGTTCTAGTTTTCTTTGGAGAGTTTCTTTAAACAATAATAACTACATACCATCATAACATTTGTCGTGTTGATGTCATGTGTCGTGTTGGTTTTCATTGTTCTCATTCAAAATTATTTCATTGGTGCAAAATACACGCTACCAGTCAAAACATCTACAAAAAATATTCCAAGTTAAAAAATGAAACATGAAACAGTCCGGCCAATTGGAAGAAAACCTTATTGCAAATTTGATGCCTAACTAACAATAAACTTGTTACGAAAAAATGCAGGCATGTAAATGTGAATTTGAGAATAAAATGTAAATCAATAACCCCTCGTAACCTTTAGTCTTTATTTCACACGGTTCATGATAATGAAGGAAAGAGAACCCAGCTAAAAGGGGACGATCTTGATATTCAGCCGCGCGGAACAAACGTTATTTCTTTTGAAAAATTCTGTTCGAAATACGCCATCAAGCGAACACAAAGCTCGAAATGTTCCGCCTGAAGAACATACAGCTATTTTTGTTTGGGAAGTGTGTTTTGGTATGTTTTTTAATAGGCATTTGTGAATAAATGAAAGCATTTTTAGCACCTTAACTATCAGACGGTACCCGAACAGGAGACAACAACATATGAATACCTAATTTTTATCTTGATAACAGGCCATGGTATTAAAGAGCTCAGATTAGAAGGTAAAATACCTAAACAAAATACCTAAGAATTGCAAGCAAAATATCTCTCGAATACCAAAGCTTGTTATTTTGGATACCTGGGAATACCTGAGAGGTACTTTTTTGGTATTGTTTTACCTAAATTTGGTATTCGCACATCATTGTGGGAACAATTTTATGGTATTATCCTCAGGTATTTTACCTCTTACTCTGAGCTCATAAATACCAACGCCAGGTATCATGTTATTCGTTCCTGCTCGGGTATGCATGAATATTTTCTTAGTTTGGTTCGAGGTATTGTGAGAGGATAAAGGAGAGGTACTTACCGCATTTTTACAAGGATCTGATCGGGATGAACAGTTAGTTCCGATACTTTCCGATTTTCCATGTTCATACACCGGTGATTGGGGCTGACTGCGCACCACGGGTCGCTCGTAACCACCAACTGGGTCAGGTATTCTAGGTGTTCCGAATGCGAGCCGTGTAAAGGAATCCCTGCCATCCGTCTTATGTTCGGTGTCGATAACCTTTTGGGTTTCAAGTACAATGCGCCCTTTGTGCACTTCGATGTACCTGGGTGGTAGAATAGAATCACTAGCAATTCCATCCCGCTCTGTTTTTAGGAACTCAACACAACGTGGAGGAGGACTTATTTCATTGGGTCCCTCCCGATCTGTTTCATACTGGTTATCAGCCGATACGGATCTAATAAGAAAAAGAAAATTGTACGGTTTCTATGAGAATATGTTCGTATGTTTTTTATATATTATAGAAAATCATGTAACAGAAGACATAGAATACAGTTCCCTAAGAAAAAACTAGAAGGGACAGCCCAATGGGGTTGTACGCAAAGTTGACGTAGGACTACGTAGTGACATTGCAATTTTTTTTTCCAATTCATTTGTCTTACATACTAATTTTTACATTTTAAGTGTTTCAGCCCATTGGGCTCTTCAGCTTTGTTTAATTGTTTGTGTTTGTTGTGTTTGTAATGTTTATGTTTTACATGAAAAATTCAGTTCGGCCCTTGGGGCGTTGTTAGTTTTAAAATTTGATAACCTACCTAATCTACAACTAAAACTACAATTTGAAAATCCTAGGGGTGGGGAACCAGATTCCGGATGATCTGGTGATCCGATGTCAGGCAGCGTGCCATGTACCGATTGATAGACTCACTAAAGCGATCGTCGAGCATTTTTATCTCGGCCAGACGGTGGACCTCAGATGTTCTTGTCCTCGGAGGGGTGTTCATTATCATCCTGAGGAACTTATTTTGGACACGCTGGAGTTTCAGGTGATGTGTTTTTGCACAACTCTCCCAGATTGGCATTGCATACTCGATGACCGGAAGTATAATTTGCTTGTAGACAGCAAGCTTATTTTTAAGGGATAATGTAGACCTTCTGTTGATCAATGGGTACAGTAGTTTCAACAGAGTATTACATTTTGTGACAGTTTTGTCAACCTGATCCCTGAAAATAAGCTTGCTGTCTAGAGTGACACCAAGATAGACAGCTGATTTGGTCCATTCCACCGTTGTGTTGTTCAGGCTTATTTTACAATTCTCAGGCGGGACAAGTCTGGGAGAATTTGAATGTGGAAACAGGATGACCTGGGTTTTCGCTGCGTTGATACGAATCTTCCATTCAGTGAAGTATTCTGACAGAACATTCAGGCTTCGCTGCAGTTTCGCGGCAAGCGCTCTTATTACCCTACCATTGTGGACGACTGATGTATCATCGGCGAACAACGAAAGAGATCCATTTTCAGGGAGCGGGGGTATATCCGAGGTGAATAGATTGAACAGAAGTGGACCTAATATACTTCCCTGCGGAACACCGGCGGAGATCTCCTGACTACCGGAAACTGCACCATGCAACGAAACACGGAATGTCCTGTCAGAGAGATAATTTTTAATGATCTTCACCAGGAAGATTGGAAGATTGTATCGCTTGAGCTTGTACACCAAGCCATCATGCCACACATTATCGAAGGCCTTCTCGATATCTAGAAGGGCCATAGCGGATGTTTTCGAAACAGACTTGTTCCGCCTGAGGATGTTCACGACTCGATTAAGTTGATAGACTGTTGAGCGACCATGCCGGAAACCGAACTACTCATCCAACAGGATATTGAGCCCGTCAGCAGGTGTTAGAAGCCGACGGTAGATCGCTTTCTCAAACAGTTTAGATAGACCTGAGAGAAGGCTGATTGGTCTGTAGCTTCTGGAACATGAAGGATCTTTCCCAGGTTTCCGAATGGGGATGACTTTGGCTGACTTCCAGCACGAGGGGAAGTAGCCAAGACGGAGGCATTGGTTAAACACCACCGCCAGATGGTTGTAGAACTGGGGGCTCAATTGCTTGAGCTCCAAGTTAAAAATGTTGTCGAAACCTGGGGCCTTCATGTTCTTAGAGGTCTTGATATAAGTCAACAATTCGTCAGCTGAGATCTCCAAATCTTCGAAGAAGTCGTTAGGACTTTGGTCGATGTTAGTTATAAGCGCGCTAACGGCAGCTTCGTGTGGACTGACGATGTTTTGACCGAGATTGTGGGAGCTGACGAAGTGTTGACTTATCTCATCAGCCTTCTCTGCAGGTGTTATCAACCGATCCCTTGAGTCATTGACGTCTAGTGGGATCAGCGGTGGAATGGGCCTTGGCTAAGTTTTTAAAATTTTTGTCATCTTCCAGAACGGCTTAGCACAATCTGGGAGAGAGCGGATCTTGTCGGCAAAATTGTTATTCTTAAGGTCCTCCATTCTGGCCTTATTAATTTTTGTCAGTCGATTGCAGTGACGTTTGAGCGTTGGCAAACCAGTTCGCTGGTATTGCCTTCGAATGGCGTTGCGCAATTGAATAAGTTCTTTAGTGGGTCTATCAATGGGTACAGAGTCACTCACCTGATCATTCATCGGTACATGTTGTTCCCGGGCCTGGGAGATCGCTTGCTCGATGCTCTGCAGCTGCCGTTCGATGTCATCAACCGAATCAAGGTGCACGTTGAAATCGACCGTGTCGTCGACATGTTGTCGGAACCTCTCCCATTTGGCACGATGGTAGTTCCGTCTGGTGATCCGATGCCGGTTGACCGAGGTCCCAACTTCGGCCACCACCGGATAGTGGTCCGAGCTGAGCTCCTGGTGTACTACCGGTTGGGCGATGTTGTTCCCCATGTTGATGAGGTGTAATGTCCCTCTTCCAGGTCTTCCTGCAGGATTATTCCGTTCCGATTTCGCCGGGTGTTCCCCCAGGTTTCGTGCTTCGCATTTAGGTCGCCGGCGATGATAAATTGCCCCTGCCTCCGAGTAAGTTTATGAATGTCGTTCCGGTTTCGATGGACTGCAGCTGAATGCTCGGAAGCATCTGGCAATTGATGTTGTAGCGCAGGGCGATCGCAACTCCTCCTCCATTGGAGCCGCTACGATCAAGTCGCACAATCCGGTACCCGGGTATGGAGATGCTGTGTTCCGGCTTGAGATGTGTCTCGGTGACGATGGCGATGTCGATGGCCTTCCTGTTAAGGAAGTCACCGAGCTCTATAGTTTTGTTCCGGATGGAACAAGCATACCAATTTAGGATGCTGATGGTGTGATTATGGTCCATGTTTGAAGATAAATTTCATCGTCACGGATGTGGCGGCTTTGAGCTGTTCCTTCTTGGAGCGGCAGGAACGTAGTTGGCGGTAGAGCTCTTGAACGAACTCGACCATTTGCTCCGTGTCGTAGAGCTGTCCATCGATGGGTGGTTGCGTGGAGGTACTGCAACTCGGATTTGGATTGCCCCAGCCTGGAGGAGGTGCCGGCATGGGTGCGGCGGCAGCAGCTGCGAATCGTTGCTGAACGGATGCTGACGGGCGGTTTGCATGGTGATGGTTCAATGGAACTGGTGGTAGATTCGGCACTTGGTACCGAAGCATCGGAAAGTTCTCCTCGTCCATTCGAAGTGGCGGGCGGCGTTGACCAGGCCGAGATTTGGTGGACGCCTGTTTGCGAATGGCCAAATACTCCGCTCGTTTGAGACAGGCTCGGTGGTTAGCGCCACAGTTTGCGCACTTTGATGAGGTACTTTCATCCATCGGGGCGCAATCCATTGTTGTGTGCGCTCCAGCACACTTTCCACACCGGGGTTTCATGTGGCAGTTTCGGGTCCCATGACCAAATGCCAGACACTTGCCGCACTGTGTCACGTCATTCTGTTTTGGCCGATACCGGTCCCACTCAATGATGATATTGAAGAGGGCCCGTGTTTTCTTCAGATCCTCCATTGTGACGGAACCCTTCTCCAAGTGGACCAGATAAAGTTGGTCCCGATGGTTTCCTTGTTGCTGGCGCCTGATCGCGAACACCTTCAGGGGTTTCAATGCCACCGCTTGCAGCTCAGTGAAAATTGATTCCGGGGTGTACTCTGCTGGAAGGCCACACAAGAGCACCTTCATCGGCTTGTTTCCGGGTACATCGTGCGTGAAAAACTCGTGTTGCTTTGCGATCAGATGAGCGCCAGCAGCACTGTATTAAGCTTCACTCGAGCACATTATTTTCGTGCCCGTGCTGCACAACTGGAACAGCGGATTTAGCTTAATTGCTGCAAGCTCCGTTTTCAGTGCAGCAATGTTTTTAGTCGTGGTGAAAAGCGGTGGAATTTTTACTTGCTTCGGTACGTCCTGCACCGGGAGCGCAGCAAACCGATTGCTCGCTAGTAATCAGGCGTTGGGCCCGTCGTCCTCATGCCGTTGTCGCTTGGAGCAACTCGGTTTCGGTGTGTTTGCAGGAGCTGATGCCGTTGGCGTGGTTGTCACCACGTGTTGATTTTTACGACCCATTGCCACGGCAACAGGTCGAGCGGGAAAACTTGCGCACGCTTGCAAAGCTTCCTTTTGGCTTGCCACCGCTAACAAGCTGGCAAGAGCTGGCGATATGTCTCTAGCTGGACACGCAATCGCGTGAAAACAAACGAGAGGGAAACACGAGGAAAAAAACTTCGAACCGAGATAGCGAAAAACACGTCCGTACGTGTCGCTTGAACGAACTGGAATCGAGGGACATTGCAATGTAAGTGCTGTTTTTTTATATAATGACATCGGGTATCATTGAATGGAAGGAAGGTGGTAACACAAAGGCAATGCGAAACAAATTTTACAAAAGGGGACGGGCCTCACTAGTTGCGGCAGACACCAGCGAGGAAATGAAATCATCACGCTGTATGGTTTCGTATGTTAAATTCACATCACCTTATGTAAAAGAAAAATGCCCTTTTCAGGGACAAAACCCCCAACCAAAGAGAGTCGAGATATGGACATATATTTCGTTTGTTGGTTATTAAACATGTTTAGCCATTTACTCCGAGACGCGACCTTTAAAGCTATGCCATGTTGAGCCAGTGCGTGGGAATGTAAATGTTGATGAACGCAAGAGAAACTTCAAATTAATAAACTCTTTAAATGGGCAAATTATGTTGTTCGTCCTGAAAAGGACGGATTTTAGTTGACGGGGAGAACATGGTTCCATTTGAACTTGGGCTTTTCACTCGGTCTTCTTGTACAGCAGGACAGCCTGAAAAATACATCACTTTGTGAAATGTTCACACCGGAAAAGTTTCATCAGCTCTGCGTCGTTGCGAATGGCCAGCTGCATGTGACGTGGTATGATTTTGGTCGACGCGTTGGTATTTCCTGCCATCTCGAGCACTTCATCGGCCAGGTATTTCACCACCGCAGCGAAATAGACGGGGGCTCCAGCACCAACGCACTCGGTGTAGAGACCTTCCATAGCAGACAGTGAATGCGAACGAGTGGGAGCTGCAATCCGGTGACGGTGCGTAGCCGAGCACTGACCCAACATCTTTGAGATCGCTGAAAGACTGAAGGAAAATTTCAACGTGTCTCCCTTAAATATTTTTTCCTGATGCATAGGAGACGTTCTTTACTTAAATATGAAGTCTGTGCTAGCAAAGTACTGTGTACTTGGTAAATTTACTCTGAAAAATCGGCATTATAAGACATCACCTTATATTTGCGTTAATTTCAATAGTTGAATGTTAAAAATCAATAGTTTTTAATATTTAAATCGAAGCGGAGAAAATGTTCCAATCGATTGGTGCAAACATTTTGAAAATCAATCGTGGAATGACTTAGTTATTAACGTTCAAAACCTATATATTTTTCGTGACGCTCCAAATTTTCGCAATGCGAACGTGTAC
Organism: Aedes japonicus; assembly: GCA_034211315.2. Lineage (NCBI taxonomy): Eukaryota > Metazoa > Arthropoda > Insecta > Diptera > Culicidae > Aedes > Aedes japonicus. Next base: position 29,565 of record JASCZW010002559.1, read on the forward strand.
CCCAGTATTGAAAACACAGACGTAGTCCTACGTCAAAATAAACCCGTAACGCTGGTAGATCACCTTTTCGTGGTGCGTTACGGGATATCAGATCTACCACCGAACCCTAGTCCGAATTAATTCAAACTAGGGAACATATTTGTTATTTGTAGTCAAAGGAACAGTCCTTATTACATTTTATGTCTTATGAAAAGTGACAATACTCGTTTTGCAATTGTGCGAGGATGAGCATAGAATAAGTAAAATATGGTTAGTCTTCATTTATGTGAATTCTCATTGACTATTTGATGTTTTATGGTTTGAATTGGTTATGACTAGGGTTCTGATGCATGGTCAGTATCGGAGTCATAGTTTGTTTTCTTTGCAATGAATCTGATTTTGACTGATTAAGGGGCGCGCCTTTGAAGAGTGCTCTCTAGGCTGATGCAAAATTTGAAATATTTGCTCCCCTAAGCTTAATCGACGCCAATTTGGGTACTGATATTCACCAAAATTTTTTAACACATTTGGTTTTAATTTGGCTTTGCACACGCTATTCAAAGTTTGTATGGGATTTAGTATGAAAAATCTCAAACTTACATTTCCAGATCCCTAACATCTTGATATTATGTCCTTAAACCAAATCTTATATACATTCATATAGTGTAAGTTGTCAACTATCAAAATGCCGAAGATACCTGACATGTAAATTTTATACAAAAATAGTTATTCAATAAAACATAAAATACACACTTTTGGTATGATGTTTTATTCTTATTTTTGTTTTCTTAATATTTATATGTTTTTTATATTTTATATTTACATATTTTATGTATTTTATTTTATTTATATTATTATAAATATTTTATATATTTTATATTTATATATTCTATATACATTACATATTTTTACTTCTTATTATTATATATGTTGAATAACTATTTTTGTATAAAATTTACATGTCAGGTATCTTCGGCATTTTGATAGTTGGCAACTTACACTATATGAATCTTTATAAGATTTGGTTAAAGGACATAATATCAAGATGTTAGGGATCTGGAAATGTAAGTTTGAGATTTTTCATACTAATTCCCATACAAACTTTGAATAGCGTGTGCAAAGCCAAATTAAAACCAAATGTGTTAAAAAATTTTGGGGACTATCAGGACCCAAATTGGCGTCGATTAAGCTTAGGGGAGCAAATATTTCAAATTTTGCATCAGCCTAGTGCTCTCACTCCTCAAAGGGTTTAAATAGCGGAAACTTTCAATAAAATTTGATTCATTGCCAACAAAACAAACAATGACCACTGTAACAACACCGAATACCTCATCATTTCTCAATAGTGATGAGGTAACTCGACATGTACTAAACAAAGGATACGGGATATACTACAATAGATCAAATTACTGGTCGCAGTGGTTTATGTCCCGAACAGAGGAAAAAAAAGGAAATAATATCCAAAATAAAAACAATTGACCATGACACTCTTATCGCTTTTAATTGTTTCTAATTGTTTAAAACCTCTATTAAAGTGACATCCAGCTTCCCGGGTCGATTCATCAGCAAAGTTTGTAAGTAATGTGGAGTATAAGTTTCAGGTTGTTCAGGTTTTTATTTTCAATTGATAGCTTCGATAATAGTACCATTTTTGTGCAAAGATAATTAAGTGTAATCATTCTCTGTACCTAGAGAGTAAAGCAACTCTTCTTTACGAAGAAATAACCTGTTAACCGGTGTTTATACAGAAAAAAAATTTGAAGACGGAAATCTAAGAATAGCTATCTCAGAATCGGCTAGTTGTTGTTGCATGTAGTTTGTTTCTGATAATCCAAAAATCACTTAAACGTCGCATCTATGTTCCCTTATAATTCTTTGTAATTTGTTTTTATTTTCGCATTTTTGCGTTTTATTCTTTCTTATAATTTGCGGTTACTGCAGTTTCCATAGGCTAATTTTTGCCTACAATAGAATAACAAACAGTTTATATAAAAAAGTAAGTTAGTCTCAATCAATAGAATTTATACTTTTGTTAAGAGGCAACTCATGTTTGCAATATCCACTTAAGGGGACCTTCCCCTGAATTTGGGCAAAAATAAGGCAAAGTTTGTATTTTTTTTTTTGTGGGAGATTGCAAAAGCCTAGGAACTTTCGGTTTTGACGAATCAATTTGATTATTATTCAAAATTTCAAAGAGATAAAAAAATTGTGGAAATTCAAAATGGCAGCTACAAAATGGCGACTTCCGTAAGCCTCTGCGCGCAAAACATGGGGCGACAACTTCAAGCCTGCAGCCTCTTGTAGTGGACAAAAATCAAATCTAGTTATTATTTCTGAAAGATAATGAAATTTTCTACGGTTTGAATTAAATTTCAAACAATTTAAACTTAAACTCATTGCAAAGTGATCATTTGAACTGAAAAGTTTAATTTTTCGCTACTTTTTTTCATTTCAACCGTGTTCAAAAATTATAAACAATTAAAATTTTGAACAAATTTTGAATAAAAATCGAATTTAATCGTCAAAACGGAAGTTGAAACGCCTTTGCATTCTCCCACAAATAAAATATAAACTTTGCCTTATTTTTGCCCAAGTCCAGGGGAGAGTCCCTTTAATAATTTCAATGCTAAGAAAACATTGCTCAAGCTGATAACATAAACATTTAGGGGCCATACAATGAACAACACCTTCCTTGATAGATTCTGACATAGTTAACGAAAAAAAAATCTTACTAAACGCAACATCTTTTGCACAAAATGACGAACAATTGATTTTTTTATGAAATAACATAAGATAGATTAAGATAATAATTCAACTAAAAACATTTTCATAAAACATCAATCAAAGCTTCGTGGAACCCTAGTTTTCGTAAATAAGGTAGGAATGTTTATTTTTCTAGAATCATTAGAACAAAACCAGATTAGAAGTATTCAGAAATCCTCTAAAGGATTTTTCGCGTTGAATTATGCGTTGGTCTAATCATTCAAATCATTCGCTATCTGTCTCGTGCGTATTAAGTAAACTCGTTTTATAGAAACCAACTGGTAACAACTTAGACAGAGACGCACGTGCTTATTGTGAAAGTTTCTGCATAATTATAAGCGGACGTTTTGGAAGCTGTTGGCGCTCTGATGCATCGGTGGAAAAAATGTATTGCTCAAGCGTTGTGAAACGGTATTTACTGGAGGTTTTTCATTATTTGATGGAATAAAATGCATCTGTTCCCACAAGAAGGGCATGGGAATGGCCAGTGATGCACAGTTGATGATGCGGATTATCACAGCTCCGCGGTGCGGTAATGACGAACACTGATGACTTAAGGCAAGACGGACACAGAAAAGCACAGAACCACGACCGTTCAAAGCACGTGGGAAAATATAGATGGAAATGCTAAACATGGATTGAAGAGTTACTAGCTGATGGAGGGTATTAAAGAGTACTTAAGCTCGCAGCACAAGAAGCAGAAGTTGTAAAAAGGCACTTTTGAAATTACTTTTCCCTCAAGTCACATGATGGGTTTGTCAAACAACAATTTCGGGGAACGTTAAATAATGCCTTAATTAGTACAGCTGGTTTTAAATCAAAACAAAAATATAGGCTTCTCGTGATGATTGATAGAGAAAATGGACAAAGAAAATTGATCAAAGCATAAAGAAACGTTTGAATTATAATTTTTATTTTATAATTGTTATTTTTGTAGTCTCCATACGCGGAGTACCGAGTTATGATAATTTTTTGAATGAAATATTCTCACATCACCATGAAGCTCTAGGAATGGACAGTAATTTTGCAGGAACAAAATATATAAAGATAAAGAGTTGATAGTTCCGTTAGTGTACGGCAGACTATGAAAAATTTAATAGAAGTAGTTGAAATTGAGCGGAGGGCTATTTGAAAGGTAGTACTCGATCAAGCACATATTATTTTACCACACTACCCAAGTGCTGGCTAGGCAAGGGAGGTTGTTCCTTTGACTTGCAAAAAGTGGCGTGCCTGATCGTGCTCACGTACTCCAGTGGCTTGTAGAGGTTCTAGCGATGTTTGTTTACACTTCCTAATTGCCTGCATGGGAGAGACAAATATCTCCCGCTGGAGGTTTATTTTTGGAATGCAACGTCTATTTTTACTCAATAGAATAATTATCTCTCCCATGGAGGCATTGCTTTTATACTTCACTGCAAAGAAGTTCAGAAAACTTAAATCCTTGGTTTTTTGGTGGTTGTCCAATATTTAAAACATGTGATTGACATAATCTGCATGCAGTCAGAGGAAGTAAAATGTATAATTTTTCTTAATGATTCTAAAAGAACTTCAATTTATCGAAGCACATCAATTCAAAATCTACCTTAAGTTTGCAGCGCTGTAGTTAAAGCTTTCATATGGTTCGGTTTATAGTATATTGATTGAGTGCACAAAAACATTACAAACACTTAATAGATTTATATACAACATGTAAGTTGATATACTTCTATTCGCGCTATCTAATTTTTGACAAACGGAAAGTAGTTTACAGCCTCTAGCTTAAAATTCCAGAAAAGAAAAAGCATATGGATAGAAAAATAAATCAATAGAATTTCCTTTCTACTTATCAAAATTGTGTTCTAACACCAATTATGTATATGCATTTCACATAATTTTAAACATTTAAAAAAGGTTTTCTTTTCAATGTTGAAGCTGAACTTTTTGCACTGCACAGTTTCCTTTAAGTCACGTGGGTTACCCATAATTTTAACATTTGTTTCTATCGTGCTTTCCCAGTAACTTGCTTTGCTCCGGTAGTGTTTTCCTACCCTCTACATTAAAGAAGGCCAGCACAACACAAATAATGACGTTCTCTCTTGGCACTAGTTATTATTTTCCTGTAAAAGCTTCCAAGTCAGTGCCTTTTCAACACTCATACAATATATACAAGTATAACTAACTTTTGGGGTTCCCATAAAATTTGAATATGGATGCCAGTAGTTACGTTTCCTTGCCAAAACATTTCCTCACATAAAATGCGAGGAGCAATTGTGCTAGTTTGTGATTTTATATTTTGCATAATGAAATAAGTTTATAATTAACTCATTCAGACAAATGTTACCCCTCGTCTATCAAGATTTCATGGCGAAGGAAAGTTACTCATAAATACCAACAGGATATTTGAATAAATAGTTTTATCGAGGGTCAGCCATCGGTTTTTGGGTCAGTACTTGAACTACCAAAAGTGATTAATTTATTTGCATACGAAAAGGGCAAAACGTCACCCACAAGAACAGCCATTATGATTCTGTGGAAAACAGTTTTAAGAAACTTTCCAAGAAACATAACGTGCGAATTCATTCATCGTCCTTAGCAACATCTCTTCTTTCGCTATCATCCTTCAGCTATTTCAATTTCAACTTCGTAGCCTACTTCAAATATTCGTAAGTTTTATGTCGGTAAAAACCGAAATAAAGGAACTCGTACATTCGCTGAAACGAGCTGTCATGAGAGGGGAAATGACGAATCGCAACTCGATATGTCCCACCCGCACACACGTTCGGTCTACTCCCTTTTCAGCGGCCGACGTTGCACGGAGTCCAATTAGGAACGTTTGGCGAATGCACGCACTCGGGGTGAAATTGAAAATTAATGTGTCTATCTGATTTTGACATGCTCAGACCAGGATCGGGTATTATATGACATACAGAGGCTAAGACGAGGGTTCTTTTGAGTATTTTTTTGTTGTTCTACTTCCGTCCATGCCACCGTGACTATAAGGGATTGAAGCGTATTTATGACGAAAAAAGAATAACGTATTGATACTGGATAGGTTTTTACGAAACAATATTATTTGTGTTTTGTATAAGGATGTCTGGAAAAATAATAAAGGGTACTTTTTCTGCTAATTTATCCCATGATTTTATACTACCGCTCATTGCAAGTCGGTACCATTGCGTTTATTGAGAAAAATAGAGTTTTTTTTGTTGTGTATGATACCTAATGTTCTTAACTCTCATAACTCTCATAACACTATGAGACGAACTTGCCTTGTCCAACAGTATATAAAAGCAATATAAAGGGCGATACGGTCAAAATTTGGTCAATATCAACTTGACGTATTTCTTTCAATTTTGCATTTAAAAAACCTGAACACCCCTCATTTTGAAGGTGTGTGTGTGTAGAATGTTGCTCCTATTTTGATTTTGGAATTCACTCTTCAGTTGTCAAAATGCCGTCCAAGCAAGAAGAGCAGCGTATCAAAATTTTGCTCGCGCATCGCGAAAATCCGAGCTACTCGCACGCAAAGTTGGCAAAATCGCTAAAAGTTGCCAAATCAACCGTTACAAATGTAATTAAAGTGTTTGGGGAACGTTTGTCGACAGCCAGGAAGTCTGGATCGGGGGGAAATCGAAAACCGGAAGCCGCTGAGACGACAAAGAGAGTTGCCGGTAGTTTCAAGCGAAACCCTAACCTATCTCTCCGAGATGCCGCAAATAAGCTGGGTGTATCGTCTACAACCGTGCATCGAGCCAAAAAACGAGCCGGACTATCGACTTACAAGAAGGTAGTGACTCCAAATCGCGATGATAAACAAAATACGACGGCCAAAGCGCGATCCCGGAGGCTGTACACGACGATGCTGACGAAGTTTGACTGCGTGGTAATGGACGACGAAACCTACGTCAAAGCCGACTACAAGCAGCTTCCGGGACAGGAGTTTTATACGGCAAAAGGAAGGGAAAGGTAGCAGATATTTTCAAGCACACGAAACTGTCAAAGTTCGCAAAGAAATATCTGGTTTGGCAAGCCATCTGTACCTGTGGCTTGAAAAGCAGCATTTTCATAGCTTCCGGGACTGTCAACCAAGAAATTTACGTGAAAGAGTGTTTGAATAAACGTCTGCTGCCTTTCCTAAAGAAACACGGTTGTTCCGTACTGTTTTGGCCGGATTTGGCATCTTGCCATTACGGTAAAAAGACCATGGAGTGGTACGCCGCCAACAACGTGCAGGTGGTTCCCAAGGACAAGAACCCTCCCAACACGCCAGAGCTCCGCCCAATTGAGAAATACTGGGCTATTGTCAAGCGGAACCTAAAGAAGACCAAAAAACCTGCTAAGGACGAGCAGCAGTTCAAGGCAAACTGGCTTTCTGCGGCGAAGAAGGTGGACAAGGTGGCTGTACAAAATCTGGTGGCAGGGGTCAAGCGTAAGGCCCGGCAATTCGGATTTGGAAAAGCGGAAGCCTAACTGAATATTTTTCCTGAATTTTATACTAATTGAACTTGAAAAAGAAATTTAATTTGATTTTTTAAATAAACGATTTCACCGATTTACACGCGTTTTCCCTTGACCAAATTTTGACCGTATCACCCTTTATAACATTGCTATATTGCACAAATAAGGTGGAGCACAACTTAGGCTGTGGATCATCGCTATTACTCAGCAGTATTGAAACCAAAAAACATGATTTTTTGTGCATGATGAGTTTACGTGTGGCACTAAAAACGTTAAAAAAAATCAAGTTGTTTTGTTTGAATCCGACTGAGTAATATCGATGATCGATAGAAATAAGCGCGCTGCCGAAGTAGTGCTCCAGCCGACACTATTATTTAAATAATATGTTTTATCTGCAGAATATTTGCAGTGTACGGGTTCCGTTCCAACATTTTGGTGAGATAAGGTGGGTGAGTTTTTGATCGATGATATCTTTCATTTTACTGAACGAAACGACTTGTTTCACATACTATGTGCTTCAAAATATGCTAATTAAATTAATATGCTTAACCAAATTGGCTCACTGTATTAAAATATGAAGCTGGTACACTAAGTACAAACAATTCAAAATTAGGGGCAACTAGATTACTACTAAAATGCATTCAAGTCATAGCCAAATTACATACTTCCCTACACAGATAAAAAGAAACACTGAATTTTCTGTGTTATCTAATGCACATAAAGGGAATGCTAGATTTGGCAGAACAGAATGGGATATTTCATGTAAATTTAAGCCAGATATCGCCTGAATCGAGCCTGTTGTATGAAAGATTGCAAACAATATCGTTGTTTACGCTTTTTTGGCTTTGAATTACACGAGTGGAAATTTTACGCGCTTGTTAAAATTAATTATTTTTTTCTGTGTAACCCAGATGCCAGAAATAGGCTCAGATAGCACCATAAGCTATACCCGCTTAATTTAGCCTCGGTATTAAGTGGCGTTATGATATTTACGACGGACTTATCGAAAAAGATCAATATGTTTCTTAATCATTTTGTAAAAGAGACCAAAATTTGCGCCTACTTGAGAAGAGACACGTCCTTTTTCACCCGCTTGGAGAAACAGATGAGAATGTGAGAAGCGAGAGACTATTATACGCTCACAGCAGTTTTCGCGAGAAAATCAACGGCGATTTATAATTTTCGGAGAGCATGAGTAGCTGATAAATCGTTTCTTTTTCAGTGAATCTAAGATCCGATAATTATTTTTCACTTACTTTTTGAAACCTGAAAATGCACCAGTATCATATCATGCTTGTTTTGTTCTGACATTATATTTCGATAAAAAGCCAATTTTTCTTCATGTTGTTGTGTCAACGGTCAGGAGGCATCCAAAGTGGGAATAAATTAAGCGAGGTTCTGATCGGCATTATAAATAAAAACAGAAGGAATGTAACATAATAATTTAAAAAAAATGTAATATTTATTCTTGCATTCATCATAAAAGTAGACATTATTCTTGCACTGAGGTTTCTCTGATAACCCTAATTTAATCATTTTCCGGCTAAGGAATAGAATACTAGCAAATCACAACCGTTAAAACGCATTAATAAGAATAAATTGATATCCCTTGACAAATGTATTTGTTGGGGAAAAAATACCACTTACTGTCAGCTTGTCACGAACAACCGGACCTTGACCCATCGCAAATTCCTATGGTACTGTTCACAATGGCTACTCATAGAATACAATACACAATGGATCATGAAAAATTTAAACGAATTTAATTGACTTGAAAAATAAGTCGTCTTTAAAACGATGGTTTTTCATTGTGGACTCGGATTCACGAATAAATTTATGGTTTTTAAGGAATTTTAGGGCACATTTTGACGCTTGGCAAGACACCACTCTGCTCTACTACCCATCGTTGTGTGGATGACGATGAAACGTAAGTGATGTGTGATTATCACCCTTATTCTTGTTTTCGTTCGAATAGATAACGTTCGAAAGTATGTCACATCCGTATTCTTGTTTTCGTTCGAAGCAATTCGAACTATTCGAACTTTCGAACATCGTTCGTTCGAACGAATTGTCATATTGCCATTTTCGTTCGAATGCGTCGGTTGGCTTGTTGATGAGAAACGTCACTTTTTACTAGCGAATCGCGTTTACGAAAAGTAGTTTTCTATTGTGATGTTTGTTTTTGAAATAAATAGAGAAAAAACTTCAAGTTTAAAACCATGTAAGTAAACGAATAAATTATCATCAATGTTGAATTATTGAATTTTCTTTGCTTCTGCTATTCAGGGCAAAGCAACAGAAGAGCAAAAGTACAAACAAGGATCAGTTCAATATAATGGTCGAGCTGCTAGAGGAGCAGCCAGATATCGCAAAAGGTTTTGCGAAATTCAACACGGGACCGTTCTGGGAAGTTGTGGCAAATGACGTGAACAGTCTTGGCCCTCCAGTTAAGGAATCTACAGCGTGGAAGAAGGTGAGTCTAAAAGTATGTGATTAAACCATTTAAACGTTGTTTTATTATAGGTTTGGTTTGACTGGAAATCCAACACGAAGCGAAAATTGGCACACAACCGCCGTGAACAACAAGCTACGGGTGGCGGTCCTAGTAAACTCGTCGAGCTTTCGGCCCTGGATGAACGCGTCATCGGTCTGGGAGGCCTAGCACCAACTGTTGAAGGAATCGAAGAATCGTTAAGCTTTGGGATCGGTTCTGATTCAGGACAACAAGTCCAAGACGACGCACCAGGAGAGCACGAAGAAATCCAAATCCCGGAGGACGAAAATGAAGTAAATTTTGCTAACGAAGAGCGACCACCGAAAAAAGTGAAGACATCAATCCACACTTTGCTGGAAGCACAGGTGAATAATCAAAGAAAATTCCACGACTCCGTCGTACACGCGTTTAAAAGTATTGATAAGAAGTTAGTTGATTTAACTTACTATAATCGGCAAACGTCGAAACGATTGGCAGATGTAAATCAAACACTGACCAACATGTTGCAAGAAAATAAGCAGCATAACATTAACATGGAAAAAATCACTTTGGAAAAATTGAAAATTAAAAAAAGCATTCTTGAGTTGGAATTAAGCCGATTATCATGAAAATATGCCGATGAAAAATCCTACATAAATTTATGTGTTCAGAACTTTGTAACTCCTGAAAGAATATAACGTTATTTTATAAATGAATCGAATAAAGATGACTGTTTATTTTTAACTGATGTAAACGAAACACAACTGATGCAACATTCACAGTGAAATACTTAGTTGTCAGATCAAACAAAAACACAGCATTTTGAAAAAAAAAAAATATAAAAAGAAATGGACATACAAATCTATTATGAATTCCATTTGCAATATATTCTCCTGTAGGTTAAGTTAATCATGCAATATGTATTGGACTGATGCAAATATTGAAACGCTTGCTCCTCTGTGCATGAACAATATGAAACAGGTACTTTCCTCACAAAGTTTGAAATTTATTAGTTCGATGAAGAATTTATACAGACAATTAAAAATTTGTATGGAAATCACTATGTAAAACGTCAATCTATTAAATTGATTTCATTCGATGTCCAAGATGATGTAAAAATCCTTGGAATAATCTTCTCATGATAAACCAGAGGTATTCTGAAACGTTATGAAAATGGTTCATTTTTTAAGAGGTTCATAGATATAGGTGAAACAAAGGTTAGGAAGATCGTCCTTTGTCATTCAAAGACTTTCTGGAGTAAACCCTTACAGACTCGGAAACTGCTGAATCGATCGGCGTGAAAATTTATATGCAGGGGTTTTTGCGCCCAGGAAAGTTTCTTACGATGGTTCGAGATCTAATCAAGCAAATGAAACCAAATTTGGCATATGGAGGTTTTTAGAGGCAGTATTTTTTCTATGGTAGTTTGAGACCCCTCCCCCTCCTCTGGAAGGGGAGAGGTGGTCTCTTATGCAAATGAAACTGAAGGTTCTGCATAACTCAAGAACTAATCAAGCAAATTGGACCAAAGCATATGGAGGTTTTTGAAAGCAAGAATTGTTTCTATGGTGATCCTCACTTAGCGGAGGGGACTCTCCTACAAATTAAAAACTAATTGACCTTCATAGACACCGAAACTACCAAACCAATCGGCGTGAAAATTTATATGCTGGGGTTTTTGGGGATGGGAAAGATTTTTATGATGGTTCAAGACCTCTCTGTAAGAAAGGGGGGGAGAGGGATCTCATACAAATAAAACACAAATCTCTGCATAACTCGAGAACTAATCAAGCAAATGGATCCAACTTTGGCATGAGCAAATTTTTGGAGGCAGGACATTTTTCTATGAGACATATTGAGACCTCTTCTTTATATGGAAGGAGGGGGAGGGGTCTGATTCAAATGAAACAGACATTTCTGCATAACTCGAGATCTAATCAAGCAAATGGACCCAACTTTGGCGTGTGGTGGTTCTTGAGCAAGAAATGTGTCTATGGTGATTCGAGACCCCTCCGCCCTTTGGAATAAGGAACGGGGGGGGGGGGGGGGGCTCTCATACATCGGTTGGAAAATCATGAAACCAAATCTCTTCTAACAAAAGAAGGCCACTTTAACCAATGTAAGTGGTTAGAGGGGTACACACTTAATTATTTTTACCGGGCTCCGTTAAAATATTACCGATTTCTCTACAGCTGAGCTCTCGGTGGGTACCTCGGTAATCAATTTCAACTACCGATTACTCGGTACTGCATAACCTTCAGCGATATGTCAAAATTTTCGTTCACTTCACAGAATTACTGAGTTTACGACATGTGTAGATTGTGTATACAATCAAAGATGGAATAACTTTATAATCTTAAATGCATTAATCAATATTTGCATGTCCGAAGAAGTTGCCTCAGCTTTATTTTTATTTATTGATTCATTTCTATTGAGTATTTGTTTAGTAAACATTACAAACTTGCTTGTAATTTGCTGAACGGGCTGCAAACCTACAATCCACGTAATTTGCTGTTTTTTCGGCAATTTTTTGGCGCTATTTCATAGACAAAAATATTATCTTCGAACTACGCCAACCTAAGATTACCTGCTCGTGCAGAATGTAGCACTGAGAGTATCTCAAGCATCACCCTTTCTTCACTAAGTAGCGATTGCATACAAATTTTCACTGCGATCAGTCAGACAGAAATTCATTTTAATAGGGTATGTGTCCCTTAACTCAGCCTATTATGCAACAATCGATTACATTTTTTATTATAACTCATAAAGTATTTGAGGTGGAAGCGATATTCAACTAGTTATACATTTGCTTAGATATGTTTAATATAGCATTTGGTAGTATGTATCACGAAAAGTTACGCAACTCATTTTATTAAGTCAAAAACATTCTAGGGATTTGGATATAATGTCGGTCTATAAGCTCCAAATTGGGTCTATTCGTGGATGGAAGTTCGTCCCATTCGATAGATTTGTTATTAAATATTGTCTATGTATGATTTTTTTTCTGACTTTCTGATTCAAGGCGTTGCCAGCTGTATTCGCTCTACCAAAAAAATAATTTCATGAATCAAACTATACTAAAGCTGCTAAGTGGCGCTTATGTGATTTTCACATATGATTTGGCGACCACTTGATAATCAAAACATTAGAATTCCATCTACACAGAATTTGTTCCTTTAGTTTGTGTCAAGATGAGCCATATGAAGAACTTTCAACTGAAACTCAGAAATTTTTACTGTAAATTTTACCAATAACAACATTTTTACTACGCTTTTCATACAACAGGCCATACTTGGGAACGTAGAAAAAATATGTTCCTAACATTGGGTCTATGGTTTTCTTGATAAATCATTGTTATTTTGCCTATGTGACCTGTTATTTTATAACTTGTGACTATTTTCTATACATCTTGGCTCCACTATTCGGTTTATAGGTTCAATTTCTGCAACTTTAGATCATTCGAAGATCGTGTAGATAATCTGGTCATCTTAACCAGTAAAGTCATGGTGTCTAAATAGTCGAGGAAATCGAAAATTACGTGGAAGTGAACAACTTTTAATTGATCAATAATATCTCAATTGCCCTATATATAAAATCCTGCCTCCAAAAACCCCCACATACCAAATGTGATTACATTTACATGACTAGTTCTCGAGTTATGCAGAAAAATGTTTTTCATTTGTATGAGAGCCCCCCCCCCCCTTTTCAAGATGGGGAGGGGTCTTGATCTACCATAGAAACATGTTTTGCCTTCAAAAACCTCCACATGCCAAATTTGGTTCCATTTGCTTGATTATTTCTCGAGTTATACCGAATATTCTGTTTCATTTGTATGAAAGCCTCCCTTTTCAGATAGGGGAGAGGTCTCAAACCACCATCGAAACCTTTCTCGCCTTCATAAACTCAGACATGCTAAATTTGGTTTTATTTGCTTGATTAATTCTCGAGTTAGGCAGAAAGTTATGTTTCATTTGTATGGGAGCCCCCTTTTACAGAAAAAGGAGGGGACTCAACCCATCATAAAAACCTTCCCCGACCCCAAAAACCCCTGCGTACAAATTTTCACGCCGATCGGTTCAGTAGTCTCCGAGCCTATTAGGTTCAGACAGACAGACAGAAATCCATTTATATATATATATATATATATATATATATATATATATATATATATATATATATATATATATATATATATATGATAGATTTTAAATGTTTGCTTCGCTCAATTTTTACACATTTTGAAAACAAAGCCAACTGTACAAAATCTTTTAAATCTACTCGACGAATGAAACACTCTTTTTTAAGAACCAAACCCAAATACCGAGCGCTTTTTTACGGACAGAATCTTAAATAACGAGGGTTTATAGGCAATAATTCAATTTAAGAACCTCTATACCATTGATTTCATGAGCCTCAATAACGTTCACCCTTATTTTGTAAATTAAAGGACTGGGCAGAATTCTAATGGCAACCTGACATGGTGGCAATGCGATTTAAAGTTCGTTCTAAGTCTTTTAAATGCAATCCGACATTGATCCAATGAGTTAATGGTGAATTAAGTCGGACTTGCTACGTCGTCACAGTTGCGTTGCTGTTCAGAACTAAATTCAAATGCAATTGTACATAACACTTAGATATTATTAGTTTTATTTTATCAAATAGCATTATCGTCGTTGGAAAAATTTATGCAAATATTGTGTAGGGCACAGCAACAGTCAAATATTTGAGATGACTTCTTGGGAGAGTAATGAAGTTGGCGAGCTCCAAGAATACAACGAAATCGATCAACGAAATTGCATCGTGAGTTTAGTGATCGTCAGTCGGTGCGAATCAAAACAAACCCAAAAAAGGAGAGAGTTCCTCTCCCATGTGCGCATCAGTAAACAGAGTGCACACAATAGATCGCTAGAATAACTATACAAGCCACAGTGGTACATGAGCGTCTTCCAACCGGACATTTTTGCCTGTTGAAGTGGCGGACTTAGTCCGTGCTTTAACCTACCCCGCAGTGGGATGTTAGGCAAAAATGTCGTTGGTTCGAGTACCACTGTACACATGCCCTTTTCGCTCAATTTTCCTAAAAAACATCTGCTATGTTTCCAAGCCTGCCGCACACTAGCGGAACTATCAAAAACTTTCTCTTCATATCTTTCAATTCTAGCCAAAAACATTGTTGTTCACTCTTGGTGCCTCATGGTGATGAGCGAACATCTCCTTCAACATCATAATCGTTACTCCTCGCACGGAGAATATATAAAATAACAATTAATGTATGTGAAACCATAAATGGTGGTAACCATTAATTATACTGGTGGGGACCAGTATCGCATCGCTTCACGGTGTTTCTCTCCGAGGTCTCTACGTTGGAGACGACGAGAAAAACTTTAGTGATCGTCAGTCGGTGCGAATCAAAACAAACCCAAAAAAAGAGAGAGTTCCTCTCCCATGTGCGCATCAGTAAACAGAGTGCACACAATAGATCGCTAGAATAACTATACAAGCCACAGTGGTACATGAGCGTCTTCCAACCGGACATTTTTGCCTGTTGAAGTGGCGGACTTAGTCCGTGCTTTAACCTACCCCGCAGTGGGATGTTAGGCAAAAATGTCCTTGGTTCGAGTACCACTGTACACATGCCCTTTTCGCTCAATTTTCCTAAAAAACATCTGCTATGTTTCCAAGCCTGCCGCACACTAGCGGAACTATCAAAAACTTTCTCTTCATATCTTTCAATTCTAGCCAAAAACATTGTTGTTCACTCTTGGTGCCTCATGGTGATAAGCGAACATCTCCTTCAACATCATAATCGTTACTCCTCGCACGGAGAATATATAAAATAACAATTAATGTATGTAATAATAGATAATTCGCTGCACTTTGTGTCGACACTCGCCACGAACACCAAGATACACGATTTAAAGTTCTTCATTAGACGCAGATAACATCACAAAAGAGAATGCAAAACGTTTAATGTATTATTCCAATTCCGTTTAACGTGCTTCAACTTCGATCAAATATCTGGAATAATGTGAGATTTGGACGTGTAAATATTAAAAAATAATTTAACCATGTTTCTTTCAATCATTCTTGAATACTAATAACACCACAATGATGTACTTTTATCATGCAGTATGATTTGTTTCAGAAGTTGAGCTTCAATTCACCAGAAATGTTCTCATTTTAATTTACAGGACAATTTTCCCCCAATTCTCAAGTACCAGCAGATATGTCAGTGAAAACTTGATTATTTACATTGATTTGACAACTCGAGTATCCGCGAAATGTCAAATCTAGCACTGCTCTATGTTTAGAAATGTTTAGAAAAGTCAATGTGCATCGGGTAACACTAACACTGTTTACGTTCAAAAAAGAATTCGTACGAATGGGGTCGAACGAAAACAAGAATACCTTTTTCGAACTCGTTCGTATTGAGTCATTCGAACGAATTATGAAAACGGCCGTAAACAAGAATAAGGGTGTATGTGTCGATCCCTGCAAATGTAAGAGCTTTAGCTGTCCGATATTCCAGCGCTGTGATTTATTTTTGAATGATATGGAGTGATATGGAAAAAATAACCCTTACATGTAGAGATGCTGTTTTGCAACTAAGAAGAAAATTCCAGATAATATTGGCATTGAGCCACGACGTGTTTCACGCTGCACCCAGTGTCAACAAAATTGCTTTGTGTCTTCTTAAAACTCTGTAGTATAAAAAAAACATGAACATTAAAACTGGTCTCACCCATAGCGATTCATTTTAACATTTGATCTGAAGTTTAGTTTGTTAATCAAAATTTCATGTACTTAGCGATGTTTTCATGAGGAAATGTTCAATTAGTACGCCAGGCAAAAGTTTCCATTTTAAACCCCCTCTTCACATCGTCACATATTTTGTAAGAACATCAAAAGAATTTTGACTGAATCGTCAGTGTCCAAAAAAATCTCCCTTTAGAAGCGTGATGCACTGGATGTATGTATAAATATGTTTTCGACAGAATAGAATTCGATGGCTGCATTTCTAAAAAGATTGAAAGTATCGCAACAATTCGTGAATCTAAATAAACTGGAAACTTGTCTATAACAGATTTGTGAGCCAATATTTATTTTGAATTGAAAGCCATTCTTGAAATAAGTATCCAACCCCATTTGTTCGTAGTTTTGGAGAAAAGAAAATATCAGAGTTTGAACGATTTTATCAAGCAGAAGACTATATATTTACGTGTACTGGTTTGCATAACACGGATACCCGATTCGATTTCCAAACTAACAATAATTGAATTGAAAAAACCTTGAATGCAGACCTACCGGTAAGTTCTGAACATTAGCCGCACGAATTTTGTTTTTTTCTTTTGACTGTGGACTACGTCTGTGTTTCAGGCACCTTGCAAATGCGATAAGTTGGAGCGTCACGAAATATGGTTAGATTTTGAACGTAAATTACTCAGTAATTTCATGACAGATTTCCAAAATTTTGCACCAATCGATTGGAACATTCACTACGCCTCAATTCCAATATTTAAAACTATTGATTTTCAACATTTTACTATTCGAAAATTAAAACATGTGAAGCGCCGTCAAAACAAAAACCAAAGAATCACGTGCATTTGAACGGTTGTTTCCCAACACGGACGACAGAGTCATAGATTCACCGGTTTGTGTTGGCGATTGTCGCAATCACATTGTTCTACGTCTGGCCACAGCGCGCTCTTGACATGTTTTATCGTGTTTCTGCCGGAAATCTCATTTCTATTGATGGCCATTTTGCAAGGCAGATAATCGCTTGTTCCAATCGATCAATGTCGCCTTTTTATTAATAAAAGGCTCTTTAAAAATTATAATATTCTTTGGACATTGCTAGGTAGTCCTACGTCACCTTTATGTACAACCCGATTGGGCTGTCCCATGTAGTTTTTATAACAAAAACACACATTTTGCAGATATGTTCAAAGCGATTCCTTAATTATTTACACATAATAATTTATAAATATCTATATACTTATAGGAAGCAGCTTTACATCGACATGCATGCATTTTTGTTTGAACATTAAGTTTTTTTAAATAGCGGGTTGGCAATTTATTTTGGACAAGTAGTTAGAAAATCCTAACCATAGTCTTAATTCCAATTCATTTTTGACGAGGGCATGGTTTATTGTATATGATTAGTGTAAGTTTAAACACAGTTGAGTAATAGCGGTGATTGCAGAAATAAGTCAAATGCAGTGCTCCACTGTGCTCCACTTGCGAGTTGTTGTAAGTAAATAGCGAGCGTCGACAATATTTTTCTAGCTATTCTCTCTGCTTTCTAATAAGGTTTTTTTTACACTCCAAGGGTAAAGTACTGATTACAGTGTTTTGAAGGATGTATTTTCTTATCAACTTTAGGAGTGGACAGTAATTTTGCTAGAACGAGAGATAAGAAAACAAAGTGTTGGGAGTTCCGTTAGCGTACGGCAAGCAGACAATATTTTACGAAGCTACCCAAATGCTGGATAGAAATGGGGAAGGATACCACTTTGACTGGCAAAATAATGCGCGCCTGATCGTGCTCATGTGCTACCAGTATGCTTGGAATGGTTCTAGCGATGTTTGTTCACAATTCCCAAAGCCTACATGCGAGAGAAACTATTTCCAGCTGGATTTTTTTTTTAATTCACAACTTTCTATTCAACAACATTTGCACTGGGCCACACAGGCGAACCAACAATAGAATCAGGAATCAGGAAGCTTGCCTTTACCCGATGATGTCTTTAATTTGCTGTCCTCAGAGGGCACCTAAATCTGTCATTCCTCTGTTCATCATTCTGAAGTTTTCATCACGTGGCTTTTGTTGGGAGTATTTATACGAAATGAGGTGCTCTCGAATACATCACACTAATATTCGAACAGAAGTAAGTAGCTAATGAGTGATAAAGATAAGGTATGTACGAAAGACGAACAGAAAGCAAAGCATTCGCCTGGTAAGAGGCTGTATTTGATAAGCGCAATACAGTGTGAACCATGATTTGTTAGATAAATAGCAACCCTACCTAACGGCTTTGGGCGTCATGGCGTTAAAGCGGATGTGTACTATTATATTAAAATGATATTCAATTTCGAATATCAATAAAATATCGCAATGAATATATGCTCCCACGCTTCAGCAGAATTAAACCAATTGAACCAGTTGTTAGAATTAATACAAATTGGTACGAATGATAGAGGACAATTCTATCATACATCATATTTTGAAATTCAGCATCTGCACCTTCCTGCGTATGGATTTAACTTATTCGAAAAGACTATTTATAGTACAGTATAACGGGTGGCAATTAAAATTTTGGAATTTTTTTTCGAGGCCTCTATGCTCAACAACAAACAAGCTCAGAGAGAAATAAGAGTGTGTATGCGTTAGCTCTTTTTCTCCTCTTTCTGCTGGTATTTTCTGTTTTGTTTATGCTTGCTCAGTTTTGCTCAAAATGCCGTCGAAACAAGAAGTATTTCGCGAGCGCGTTGTACAGTTCTACGAACTGCACAGAAATTTCGGCAAAACGTATACGGTACAACATTTTAAAAGCGAAAATGTTGCGACTTCGACTGTTAACCATATCCTAAGATCCCCAACAACTGCTCGCAAGCAAGGTAGTAGAAGACCAGCCAAAATTATGGACGCAAAAGAACTTCGTTCTCTTTCTCGTGCCTTCAACAACAAGGATTCACTGAGCCAACGGGATGCCGCAAAAAAGTTCAACTGTTCTCACCAGTACATCTGCAAAACATTTAAAAGAGTCGGAATAAAGTGCTGAAAGAAGACACGAGCCCCGGAATATACTGATGCACAGATTCTAACGCTGAAATCCCAATGCCGTTGGTTGATTAACAATTATTCCGGAAAAAGTATTGTTTTGGACGACGAAAGCTACTTCCCTCTTTCGAAGACGCAGATTCCCGGAAACGATCGATACTATTCAACGGATAGTTCTACTACACCTCCGAACATAAAATATAAGTTTAAACATAAGTTTGAACAGAAAGTGATGCTGTACATTGCCATTTCCGAGAAAGGCATTTCTAAGCCATGGTTCAAGCCCTCTGGTTTGGCAATCAATCAAGATGTGTACCAGAACGAATGTTTGAAGAAAATTTTGATCCCGTTTCTACAAAAACATCATGCTGATGGACAATACGTGTTTTGGCCGGATAAAGCGTCATCGCATTACGCCATAAAAACACAATCGTTCCTGAATACCCATTCGATCCCATTTGTACCCAAAAACCACAACCCGACAAATCTGCCTCAGTGTCGCCCAATCGAAGATTTCTTCGGGGTTTTGAGTTCCTTGGTGTACAAAAATAACTGGAGAGCCACGAATTGCAAACATTTGATTGGTAGAATCAAGAGATGCATTCGCAAAGTTGACATGGAGGCCGTACAACGCTCCTGTTCCGACATCAAACGGAAGCTTCGCCGAACATCCGATTACGGACCGTTTTCAAATGTTCACTAATTTTTTTTCAACAATGGACAATGTATCTTTATGATGAATAAATCAGATCTTCTTCAACTATGTTTGTCTTTTTTTGACAGCTTGAGAAAGAAATTCCAAAATTTTAGTTGCCACCCGTTAAGTAACGAAAAAGTTACCTCAGCCGATGTGCAGCAAGTGATGTTTCTGCCAAACGGACCTCGAACAGCAACAGTAGGGACATCTTCAGTGGTAGCACGCTGAAATCGCTCAGAGGTTGCATTATCATCTACTGGTTTTGCGTTATAGAGGAAGAACGATCCCACAGTATAGAGTTGGCGTTCTAGCGAAAACTTTCACATGAAGTGCATAACGGTGCAGGAAAGGTGCTGTTTCCTGGTTCTCCCGAAAAAAGTGATATTTTTTTTACAAAAATGTTGAATGCGATTTTTAAAACCTCGGTATACTACCAATCTATGCCATCTTAGAACGGCCCTTTACAACACAATGGAACAACTAAAACCAACACAACTATCCCGAATTTCGGACATAGCTCAACACCAAATCGAATCAAGTCTACGTCACTTACGCGATCGTGTCTTGTACACAACGGTACTGAAACTGAAACTGAATCATGCAAAGGTCTACTACAAACGACTGCAAATTGATCGTTTGACTACAAACGACTACAACTTCAAATTATAAAAATGGTCCACCAAAAAGAGACGTTTCACTAGAATTACTCAATTTTTATACAGGTTTTATAAATCATGATCAGCTGTTAAACAAAATTACAGTTTGATGCACCTCAAATTTTTATGCGAATGTTATCATCAATAAGCTAACGAAGGTAAATCTTCAGAATCAAAAAAGATATATGCCTCATTACAATTGTAATGTAGAACATTTTTGCAGTAAGACTGTATCCATAGCCATAGATAATGATTTCCATGTAGTCTTCGACAAAGTCCTTTACAAGTGTAGATCAAACGTTAGCACTCAGCGATTCTCAAACTGCTGCCGTTGCTTTAATTACCACCATAGCATCTGATTCAGTTCCCATCTCATATTGCATCTCTTGAAGCTAACATAAAGCAAGCGGCAACGTTATTTACTGTTTACAGCCCTCTAACGAATGTTTGAAATGAGCCATGTCAATTGAAATAATTTTCACATTTATTTTTCCATGCTTATTGCCTTTTATAGCTCCTGCATATTGCTATTTAAACGACGTGCGAACTATGGGAAACCACATTGTATAATGCTCATTTTAGTAATTATTGTAAGGAAAAGTCTTCGAGTTTTATTTTTTTTAATTACGTTGTGCTAGTTACACAATTTTGGCATCGACAACTTTCAGTTATTATCTGAGTAGGAGTCACGATTGAAACTATTTTCCGAGCTATTTAAATAGTGGCCAGAAAAATTAACCATGCCCACGATGCAAATGAGAAGGAGTTAGTTATGATGAGTGCAGTGTTATTTAAATCAAGTTATAAATAAGTTATTGCCATGTGCGACTATCATCAGTACAACGTGTTATATTCAGTACACCATTCTACAATGTGTTGAAGAACGAACATCATTATATTCATATTTTTTAGGTATCCCCAACCATAAAATTTTCGTACGTCCCCAATGCAGGAAGTGCTCATTCGTCTTTGATATGATGAAGATGGTGACATGTTCTGCTACATTTGAAGCGTACTTAAGCTGCATGGCAGTTTTCTTCCACAGCTTGGATCAATGCAAGGTAGAAAGACAGATCCAGCAACGCATTTCATATTTGTCGTGATGCAAGTAAATCATGAATCGTGCAGTTTTTCCGCTGCCGAGTCAACGTCAAACATAGAAAATTAGCGAAAGGGCACTTTGTATTTTTTTCACACGCATGTCCATTTTCGGAAATGCATAATCCAAACGTCAGCAGTTCAATTCCATTTAGCTTTATATATAAGTCGTTCCTTTTGAATGCAAATTTATTCAAATCCATTAATGATTTCTTTGCTTTCTTCACTCTTTCTCGCCATTTTCGGGATCATCCCTCTGACTGTGTGCAGTTTTCGTTTTCAATTGGTTGGCTTTTAAGGTTGGATTTATTAATTTCCATAAGTTGGATGCCTTCAGCAAAACTCAGTCAGAGGGAAATGCCAATCTCAATGAACCAGAAAGCCCATCGAACAGAAACCTGTACTTAGAAGATCAACGATCGCTTCCAACTCGTTGTTTCAACTTTCTTCGCAGTTCCAATGTAGCTCGAAAGGCACACTGAGTGAACGGCAATTGAAGTTGAAAGAAGTAATTCTGCAGATAACGTTTCATTAAAATTCCCTTTACAATGAAAGCATGTATTATCTTCATTCTATATTATATTGCTAACCCCGAAGCGACGATCAAAAAACTTCTGAATCCGATAAATGTATGTAATTCGTGTAAGTTATTTTTTGCTGTGCCGATTACTCCTCAACACAAAAAGCCACCGGGTGAAAAGTATATGAGAAGCATCAAATTTTCTATAAGAACGTACGGCTCTAATTAAACACGCTCACGAAGCATGACGACTGCTATCATGTTTATTTTTTGTGCTGGTTTCAGTATCTTACTCCAAGCAAACCAGACATCAGTCGACACTGTCACATAGCAACTAGAAGAAAAAATAGCTGGAGAAAGTAATGTAAGCATTAAATAATTTGGTATTTAGTGCTTGAATCATTATGAGTAGAATGTTTAACAGGAAACAATTAGGCATGGTTTTGTGAAAGCAGAAATTAAATTTCCAGTGTGATCCAAGATTTCTATACAGTAAGTATGTCAACGAACATGCCAATTGAAACTTTAATGCGGATAAAACTCCAATATCACAGACATGTAACATAAAGAAGAAGAGATATTATTAATCTATCGTGATTTATTTTGTTTCATTGATCGAAATAATTGGTAATTGACCAGTAGCTTCACATCAATAGCTCCAATAACCCAAGGAGCGTAATGGGCACCTTAAGCGGATGCCCATTTTTGGCATATTAAATCAAAATTATATAACCAAGTATTTGCTCAACTTTTTTATTTATCAATAGCACTACATGTTTAGTGACGAAAACACAAGATTAAAAATATGTCGGTCAATTGTCAAGATAAGCAAAGGTAGTTGGAATTAAATGGAAAATACTTATTTTTCTTCTCATTTCTAGTAACATAAATATGTTGATCAATCAGTACCGATTATGTATAATACTGCAGAAAGATTACGCCAAAGCAAATGTGATAGAAATCTTTTAGTTCCTATTTCGTAAAACTTCATTAAGTTTACCTGTATATTACAATAATTCGATGAAGAAAAAGACTTGTTTACCCTAATATATTTCATTTATATATTTTATGTTTGGTATGTTCTTCATAATTTTGGTAAAAAATGTATAGGTTTGGTGAAACTAATCGTGCTCATTTCGCCCTTTACGGCTATTATGCCCCCAAACACCCCAGTTTGAAAACAAACACAAAATCGGAAAATGCACCATTCGAAAAATGGAGCTTTTCCTAACTTTGACCAATTTTCCAGGACGTTTCTCATAGAACGTCATGAAATTTCCTATCAGCAAAATGCTCACAATATTGACTAATCAAGACGAATGGATACTTTCAATTCCTTTTTTTAACAGACAGATAAACAGATAAACAGAGACACACGCAATGGCATCTTCTTTCTCGGCATGTAAAGCGTATTGCTAATCACTACTAACTTATTGCATGCTCTCAATTTGTGTTCTAAATGTACTTCCAAAGTTATTAATTGTGAGTTTTCGATACCAGGTACATTTTTTTGCATTTACCAGGTATTATTTTTTTGCATTTAGTGTGATTATGTGGCAATTATAGTCATGCTGGAGTCGAAAAATCTTCCGTTACGTAAAGTTCATAAAGTAAACCGGTAATCGAAGTCAATCACCTCGATAAAGCATTTCATTTGCGCCTTAACCAACCAAATTAGGACCCGTTGTTGCATGAAAGATTTTTGAAATATTTTGCGACAAAAGCCATCGCAATATATTGAACGTCAAATGCAAGCGAATCAAATAATTTGGTGCGTTGTGGTACTAGCAAATAGGTTATGATTTTTTTTTATCAATTCGCATGGAAGTGTTATGCCTGTTTGTCTGCGTAAAAACTACGGTAAAACAAGATCAGCATCATTGCATATTTGCTAGCTGGCTGGCAAATGCTTTGGAACACGACAATGTAGGCGCCATGTCATAATAAAATCTGTCCTTTTTATCTGCCGAAATTGTTTGCGTAACCCAGAAAGGAATTTTATACACCGAACATAATGCTCTCCACACTCTTATAAGTGGGACATTATTATGCTGCATGGGGTTGGGCTGTCGCCTCAGTGCCGCTTCCTGCCTGTCAAACATTGTAGCTATTACAATATTCTGAAGCTGGATACAAGGATTGTCACTGCCGCGCGTGCGATATTATCTGCCGATATTGGGTGTATTTGGACCAATAAACGAGAAATAAATCAAATAATCGTTGTGTTTCGCTGCCGCTAGGCAGGAAATGAACTTTGAGGTAAAGTGTTTTATGGGATAAAATTTTGGTTCTTGTCAAGCAAAACAAAAACGCACGGCCCGTGCTGCCAGAATTTTATAGTCTAAGAATACCATGATGACATAGCCAAGCATGTGGTTGCGGATGGCCGGGCTGACTATTGACTGTTCCAGAAAGTATAAGCACACTTTCAAAATAACAAATAAGTCTTTTTTTTAGTTTTAATAATTTTATTTGGCAAATAATATTTGTATTTGTGTTTTATATGATATTTTACTCTCGTTTAATCAAAATATTCAATCATAGGCAAGACTCCTAACTTTTCCTCGAACATGACCCATTAGCTTCTGCACAGTGGTACTTCCCACCATGTTGACCACTTTTGGCCAATCTTTTTTAAATTTTTGGATGTCGTTCGCTGGTTTTATGAATTTTCCAAGCTTTGCTTTGGTTAATGTATGATGATGTATGATATGTACTACCACCCATTGTAGCACGGAAACTAAGTCCGACAGCAGTGAGCTCTCCTCGTTGTTAGACTTGATAAAGCTTTAATAACCACTGATAATCCAAATCATGCCATCGTATGAAGGGCCAAAAAGGAGTTGAGTGAATAGATAGGCAACATCACCTATACGTATCCACAGGGATATAAAGAATCTCCTTCCAACAACAAGATTGAACAATTGGTCAAAAGAGCAAGCTATCTAACATGAGGATGCCCCAATGGGCGGGGAGAAGAGCCCGCCCTCTATTCACAAACTGTTAGCAATGGGGAGTTGGCATTCCCACTCTCCCCATCCAGAGTGCTTCAATCGGGTGCCCTGATGGTCCCTCCCATTCCCATGATTTTTTTTTATATAAAAGTGTATTTATATATGTAAATGAAAATTACTACAAGCATTTCGTCGATTGATCCTGAAATGCAATAAATGTTGTAATTTATTAATGTGAGGAGTTCTGTGGGTCCACGCTTTAGCACGTTTTCGCTCGTTTTCAGCGATAGCAGCAATAAACCAAAAATTCCTGAAAAAGTTTGTTAAATCTATAGAAATTATACAGAACTAACATTTATACATTTTAATTGACTCTTGTCATAGTCACTATTTGCTGATTGATGTTGATTTTATAACAGCACTTCATTTTTATTTTTGCTGACCTAATAGTTATTGTTCCTGAGTAAAGAGTTGCTCCTGAAACAGGTAATTGATTGAAAGTTAGTTCAAGACAAATCGACATACAAAAACAATAAGTTATGTTTAAATTATCTGGAGTAAAATCAATAAAACAATATCACCAAATATAATGATATTGTTGTTTGTTTGTTTGTTTGTTTATTTGCGACATATATTATGAGTTATGATACAGTAATGACAAAAATTGAACTGTAACATCAGACACTAGCCAAATGGCACACAGCGCTGCACGAATCAGATCAGCTCAGATTTAGTAATATGCCCATTCGCAAATCGGAAATGAAAAATACATTCTGTAATAAGTGCAAAAGCCTACCACAGATTCCGTTGCAACGTCCTGTATTCAAGGCACTAGATACTTCTAAATAATAAAAGAAGGAGAAAGGATCAAAATAATAATTGGACTATTTGATAAAATTTATAAAATTATTTTAATGTAAATATATAAATCACTAAAACACAAGTACTGATAAAAATGGTAATGATGATGATAAAGAACAATGGTGATGGTAATGAACAATTATGAGCCAGAAAACTTAAACAATGTATGACAGCCATGTGAAATGAATTTTAAATGTTAATTTTTTTTACAATGATGACCTGGAAGACCTGAAAGATATGGGAATGGAAAATGATGATATGATTTACAGGTCACACCCCCTCACTTCGCTATTGTCAGATTGACAACATTGCTCAGGCTACGCCAACCGGCGTCTCCATGTTTCAGCTGGCAGTTTTTTGTGATCATATGACTCGTGGAGGCGTGAGGTAGGAACTGTGAGGACCAGAGGTCGGTCGCACCCTCCTTCGAAGTTGTCAACTCACCATTTGAAGCCCAAGCTTTGCTTTGGTTAATCCCCAAAAAGTCTCGATTGGCCGTGCCTCCGGGCAGCTCGGCGGATTCATGTCTTTCGGCACGAAACATACATTTTGACTTTTGTATCATTCTAAAGTGTCCTTTGCGTAATGACATGACGCCAAATCAGGCCAAAATACTACTTGACCTACGTGCTGCCTGATCATCGGCAATAATCGCTTCTGGAGACATTCCTTAACGTATTTCTGAGTGTTCATCGTCTCCGTTGTCATGTACGGACTAGATGTTTTACCACACTCGCATATTGCCTGCCAAACCATAACCTTCTTACCGAGTTTTTCGGTAAAAATTGCCTTCTCCGTTTCGGGGATGTCTTTGTCTTCGCTTACAGTATAGAATTGTGGTCCGGGAAGCGTTTTGTAATCTAGTTTCACATACGTTTCATCGTCCATTATTATACACCCAGATAACAACCCACACAATAACGAATCGTAGAGTTTGCGGGCCCGTGGTTTCACGGAAGCGGCCTGTTTAGGGTTTCTTTTGGGTTTTTTCTGCTTCCGGTATGTTTTAAGCCCAAGTCTTTCTTTGGCACGCATGACGTTACTCGACGAGGTCCCTAGTTTATTCGCAACATCCCGAACGGAAGTCGCTGGTTTTCGCTTGTAGGCATCCCTGATCTTTTTATCGTAATCCGGCCTAACAGGACCGGATCTCCGACCACTCACCACCTCAGATCGTACCGCTCCGACGCTTACACCCTGTTCCTTTTCTCAAGGAGAGCCCGCTCACAGTGCACTATTTGTGCACGATACTTTTTCGTTGTTCCGGAGTAAGACCGCGCATTTTTATAGGTAACACAAAACTGAGCACTTTTTTGATGCTATGTCATTCAGAAATGTGCAAACAAAAAGACGCAGCCAAAACATGTTGAAGAATTTTATTATTTTCAAAGTGACTGTTAAAATAAGGTTAGCATTAGCATTAGCATTGACGTTTGCACACCTCGTGGATGGAGCTACGATGAGGAATAATCCGTTGGAGACATTGCATGTCACCATGAAACGAATCAAATAACTGATACGTTTCTTCACACAATAATCTCCACGAAGACACTCCTCGATCGCTCACCTTGCCACGTCCATGCAACCGTTGGAGATAGGGAGGATTTGGTATCTACCTTAAGAAGACACGGGGAACCCACGTAGTCTTCAGTAAATATCAAAGGAAAAGGGAAATGAATAGTCGGAGAGAATAGTTAAACAGAAAGCCCTGTTTGGTGCACAGAACAAAATAAAAATAAAATTATTAAAAAAATGGTCGTTGGAAGCATCTTTTCTAAGAAGGGTTAGTGATGCTCCATTTCTCTTCAAACGGTTGGGACCTAAGCATTAACTAAAGTCCTAGCCCTATATGGCTTATATGATGATGGTCCCGCCCTTACCCCTACAAAGGTTTGAGCTAGACGATTTTATCTCTAAGATAATTAATTTGGTAACAATTCAAACCAGTTAGGCAAAAAAAAAACGAACTGATTTCATCTACAGATATAAATTTCTTCAAAAGTATCCATTTGCTTCACAGCGACATAATTGTGAAAAGCTTTGATGTTAACCACAAAAGTTCGCAAGTATTCCCAGCGATCAGGAAATTCTGTTGCAATTCAGATCACAGAATCCAGTTAAAGGACATTATCAAAAGACAAGCCAATATCCGATCTTGCCCGCTACAGAGTCAGAGGTTCCAACACTAATGGAGCCGCCACCTTAGTTTTGGGCTGACCAAGGATATCCCCAATCAGGGAGATCGAGAAAATTTCCAAACCGAAAAAATCCTCGACTGGCCCTAGTCAAACTTTTACTTTCAACCACAAAAGAATTGACGAAGAATTCCCCGACATTCAGCCAGACAACTCGCTACTATTTCATAGTACCATCTAAAGCATCAAAGGCCAATTTTTTTTAACGAATTTAAAAGAAGTCCATCATATCTGTATACCGCGCGCGAGGCTCAAACAATTGTAGACTACTTTCTTTATTTTTTTTATTTTTTTAAACTAACACAACATTATACAAATTTCCATCATCATCATTGTGACGAACAAAATAGTGAGTATTGTAGTATTGTAAATGTGAAAAAATAAAATTGAAAAAATAAAATAGCCAACTAATTATAATCCGTTTGTAAAGAACTTCGTCAGATACATTCTTCATTTTTACAAAAAAAAAAGCAACATAAATGTACAAAAAATGGTCTACACAAAATAATCCGTTTTATAATAATAAAACATCGTCAGGTACAATCTTCATAAATATTGAAAAAAAAAATTACGCTTGCTGCTCAGAATACAGTTTTAACGTGTGAAATACATAGTCTTTTAAATTCTGAAAGTGTTGGTGCACGTTTAATGTGTCTTGGCATCGAATTGAAAACATTTATTCCTTTAAAATATAATGAGTTTTGTGAAGCACATGTCAAGAAATTCGGTGTTCTTATTTCATCCGCGTTTCTAGTATTATATCTATGAAAATCACTTCCTCTTTCAATTCGATCACACAAATATCGAGGAAGCAAACCATTAACTACTTTAAAAATGAACACCATAGTTAAATACACAATTCTTTGCTTCACTGATAGCCATTGTAAAGCGTCTAACATAAAAGTCGAGGAAGTGAATCTGTTACATCTTAAAATCAAACGCATTATTTTATTCTGCAAACGCTGTAACCTCAATATTTGTGTTTGGTTGGCCAAGAATAAAATGGAAGGGCAAAACTCTAAATGAGGGGAGATGATTGATTTGTATAGCTGTATTTTACTGCAAGTAGTTAAATCGTTTTTTAATCGGCATAGAATTCCATACTTCTTGGCAATTTTCTTGATGACATTGTCAATGTGAGCGTTGAACTTTAGCTTGTCATCAATAATCACGCCAAGATATTTAATCTCCCGAACGCGATCAATTGCCTCATCATCAATCGTAGCTGAGACATTCTCATTTACTCGATTCTGTGAAATTACCATAAATTTAGTTTTACTTATATTTAATTTCAATTGCTTACATTTCAACCATCTACTTAGAAAACGCAAATCTTCGTTCAAATGGGTAACGTCGCATGTCATTAATATACATAATAAACAAAAGGGGCCCTAATACACTTCCCTGGAGCACACCAAGGTTATTCCCCACGGGACTGGAAACAGAATCATTAAAAAAAGTCCTTTGAGTTCTGTCAGACAAATAGCTTTCAAACCATCTGTATGCAGTACTCGAAATTCCAAAGCGCTTTAATGCTTTTAACAACAAGGGCCTAGAAATTGTTTCAAAAGCGCGTTTCAGATCCAAAAAAACAGCAAAAATTGTTTGTTTACTCTCTAAGTTATCTTTCCATTTTGCTAATACTAAATTTAACGCGGTTTCACAAGAATGGCCTTCCCGGTAGCCAGATTGTTCCGAAATCAACAAAGAGTTACTATTCAAATATTGTAACAACTGGCCTTTCACAACAAGCTCTAAAATTTTCTCTAATGTGTGTAACATGTTGATAGGACGAAACTCTTCGGCTTTAATCGTCCCAGCAACCTTTTGAATCGGAACAACCAACGATTCTTTCCACACTTCAGGCACGTGCCCAGTTTGCAATGATTCATTAATAAGGTCCAGTAAAATGTGACCAATGACATGAAAGCAATCTTGAATAACTCTAGCATTAACATTATCTACTCCAGCCGATTTTCCTAAGGAAAAGCAAATATTTCTAAGCTCATCTATTGTGATCGGGTGAAAACTTTCAAATCTACAATTAATATTAACTGGCTGGTTTAATTCATCAGGTTCATCGACCAATTCAATTGATTGGTTAATCAATGAAACGCTATTGACAAAATAATCATTAAACTTAGACGCAATTGCTTGTTCAGACTGTTCTATTGTGCCTTCAAAAGTTATGGACCGCGGTCTGCAATTGCTAGGTTTCAATAATGATTTCAAAATTTTCCATAACTCTCTGCTGTTGTTTTGATGTTGATCAATTTTCCTCTGTATATATTCACAACGAGTTTTTTTAATGGATTGTGAATATTTATTCCGCGCGATTGTGTACTTATTCCAATGATTATCACTATTAGATCTACAAAACTTTTTGTGCAATTTATCCCTCTTACGTTTAAGACGTAAAAGATCCAAATTGTACCAGCTGTTCGAGTTCTTCAAAGAAACAAATGTTTGTTCAACTAGCTTATTTGTACACGTTTTCATGGTATTAGTAAGAACAGCTGCAGACTCATCTAAACTACCGCTCGCGATTGGAAAATCCACGCTTCTCTGAACAAGGTTAGAAACAGCCTGTTTTGAATATTTCCTCCAGCACTTCAATTTCACAAAATCATCGCTATTATTCAAGTTATTCTCAATAACGTTAATACCTACGGTCTCATGATCGGTTATTTTCAAATCAGTATCGACAACTGAACAAACAGAATCAAAGTTAGAATAAACATGATCAATCAAAGTTCTACTGTGCCTGGAAATTCGCGTATATTCATCTACCGTTTGTCTCAAATTGAAAAAGTTAGCTAAATGCTTCAAATGATTCGAATTATTATTATCACGCCAATTTATATTGAAATCACCAGCAATTATATTTAATTTACTCGAATCAAGAAATACCTCAAGCCAGTTCTCTAAAATTTCAATAAAACGTTGGTCACTAGAACTGGGAGAGTGATATAAAACACCATAGTTACCCGTCATCATGCCACGTACAACTGTTATGCCCAAGAACCAGTTACCATCAACCATCTCGTTGTGGCGAAGATTGAATTGAACTGATTCTTTGACATAAATAGCAACACCGCCAGTATGTCTAGAATGTGATAAACAAGCAGCAACATTATATCCTGGAATGCAATATTGATCAAAGGCTTCAATTTCAACAATGTGAGTTTCTGCTAACAAAACCAAAAGTGGACGTTTTTCTTCTACAATCTGACGTAATGCTACGTAGTTTGTAGACAACCCCGCAATATTGAAATACAAAAAATTAAATTGATTACCATTCTGCCTGGAACTCGGTTGCTATTTATTGAAACGCAAGCTGCTTTTCTTTTGTTCAAAAAGTCTCTTGTACACCAAACATTGAGAGCTAAATGCGGCATGGTTTACGTCCAAGTTAAGTTTACGTTCTTTATTGATTTTCAAACAATTAACACATTTCAAAACAGTTGACGTACACTCCGATGTCTTGTGGTTTTGACTACACCGAGAGCATGTATCACAGTTTTTGCAATCAATGCTCTTATGTCCAAATTCTCCACATTTGCAGCATCTCAGAACATTAATGTCAGGATACACAAAGCACCGATCAAAATCTACATTTACTTCATTTGCTTTTAACATACAATTATATGTATCCAAATCGACTTCAATTACCGCACTAAACTTGTTGTAAATGAACCGTGGATTTTCGTACATTCTTACTACTTTTACATCTTTTATTTCGATGCCTTCATTTTGACTTTTCAAATAGTCAATGAAAACATCGGAGGATAACGGCTCATGCCCACTACTTTCAATCTTGGCACCGACGTGGGAACAACAGCACTATAATTTTCACCCAGATTGCTTTCAATTCCATTTTTCACATTCGATACATTAGCACCGATGGCACATTCAACAATAATGGCACCATCTTTTCCATTCCTAAAATTGCTAATCTTGTGTGTTTTTGGATCTAAATTTGTTTTCAAAAAATTACGCGTTTCATCGCAAGCTTGTTTGGACTCTTTTGGTTTGATCACAATTACCGGACGAGCCTTACGATTGCTTTTTTTACTACTATTACCTTTAATATTACTATTTTGTTTACTTTTATCATTTACATTTTCATTTCGCCTCTTTACGACATCCGCAAAAGTTGCGTTGCCTTGAAAAACATCATCAATTGCATCGGTATCGCTTGTTTGAATTTTACGCTTTTTGCCAATTTGCAATAGATCGGATTCAGAATGAATCGCCTCAGACCGCGCGCGGGCATCATCAACTCTTCATCATATTACTTGACGGTATATTACTAGAACGTCAGAGGCATCCGTACTAAAACACACGATCTGTTTTTGAAGCTATCGTCTATCGACTATAACATTGTGGTACCTACGAAAACATGCCTGCGATCGGAATCTCTCACTCGCAACTTGCTCCAAGCTACTGATATGATTTGATACGATCGAAACTCGGCAATCAATGGCGTTCAACGAGGTGGTGGAGTTTTGATTGAAGTTTAAGCCCCTGTCAATTGCAGGTTCTGTGACTGTGACAACGGTCTATATTTGTGAAATGTATCTTCAACCCAACTCGCAACCGGCTACGTACTCCACTCACTTCATGATAATTCCGCTTCTTCACGAACGCATTACGTATTCCGACACTTTCATAGTTGTTGGCGATTGCAATCTTCCTCAGCTCATCTGGAGTCAAGACGAAAATTGTGAGAAAATTTGAGCAAGATATCGTTCTATTCGAATCGATGGTTTCTTCAAATCAATATCTATTGATTTCAAATGACCGCTTACTTGACCTACCATTTGTGAGCTTCGACAACCTCCACGTGCCGTTCGTTCTCCGTATTGAAGTATGCGATACTCGCATGCAGTTTGCTGGCAACCGAGTTAAAGTGACAATTTTTATTTTCGACGCTGGGAATTCTCGGAGCTAAATACGCCTGTTTCTGCTAGCTATTGATTGGTTTACGGTATTCCGCGATAAGGACATAGACGAGACGGTAGCTATGTATATTTTATTCTGTACAAAATCTAGGACGAACACATTTCGCATAAAAGATGTATACGACACCCTCACAAGCATCCATGGTTGACATTCGCAAATCTCGTAAGCGAAATTTTCACGCTAAAACGGCTGAAAATAATCATAATCTTCGTTTAATAGAATCCCAACACAATGAATTTAATATCGAATCGTTACCAAACTACAATTCCAGTCTAGAGACAACTGCAAAGCAAGATTCTTCTTCCTTCTGGATGTGTATCCGTAACCCCAAACGCTCAAATAGTTCTCCCGCTGCGATGACATTAAAAAATGCTATTGCTGATTCTCCGAAAGGTGAAAATGTTGGTAACTTAGTATTTTGTACATTTTCGAAGAAATCGGTAAAATTATTAGCAATGTTTGTCGATTTCTTCATTCTGTACATACTACTAACTCGCCAACAGATTTTTTCCAGTTTTAGATATGACTCTGCGGCTGTTCGGCATGTACCCTCTGCCTTGAAAAAACTCAACGTTTCTAAGGGTCCTGGAACAAACGAACTTCCACCGCTATTCCTAAGAGAATGTGCCGAATCTCTGCAAACGTCGCTGACCAGCAACTTTAACCCATCTTTTCGGCCACAGACAGAAGTTTAAGCATGAACAAACAAAATCAATCGAAAATTTTGTGTAAATTTTTAAATCGCTGGTTTAGTGAACCAATCGCTCGTTCACTAGCGCCGCGTAGTTCACTAAGTCGAGGTGCCCACTGATATGGTGAAGTTGCGGTAAATGCTAGTATGTCAAACTATCATGCCGACGTTCGCTTCACGCTACCCTATATTGACACGTTGTATTGACGTGCTATAAAATACCACATAGCGGCAACAAAACAGAGAGATTTGCTAGTTGCTAGTTGCTTATTGTTATAAGGCGATGTCTATCAAATTGACAGTTATGGAATTTTACGCACGCTAAAGTTCAAGCTTGAATGGCTGTGGTTCAGCGTCCGATATGCCCTTCGCCAATTGCCTCCAGCAAACTAACCGATTACTCAAGTCGCTGTAGACCCATTGCCTTAGAGACACTTACTTCCAGGCGGACAAATCTACAGAGGCTTTTCGATTTTAATCTCATACAAGGAATACTCCACTATCCTTCGTTATTGAGTAAAGTCTCGTTTTATGCACCCAACAGTTGCGTGGACGTGACTTACTATTTATCAGACACCATAGAACCTTTTATGGGTTTATTAACCCGGTGGACCGATGTCCATCGATTTTAATGTTTCAAAAACTGTTTTTAAAGTAGGATTAGGACGTAAGAATAATGTGGAATTTTTTTCAAGGGAAATCTGAGACTGTGGTAATTTTTTTTTTTAAAGGTTTATTGGCGGGACTCTGAATAGAGTAGAAACCTCTACGCCAGGCCTTTGATGAAATCGTTGAGTAAATCTTTTCGAATCATTTTGCCAGCCGTACACGGAGCATGTCGTCCAAGAAGACGCTGTTGCAAATGATTCGGAAGGAACCACGTTTGAAAGTTTTGAGTCCGTTCGTCTTTTTCGTCAATTGTCTTTTTGTTATTTCGGCAGTCAGTGTTACGTTTACAAGTTAATTACGGAGTCTTTTCTTGTTAAGATCGTGATATGTGGCATTTATGTGCTATGAAAGTTTTCCGAAGAAGTTTTCTCGAAGCTATTCTTAAGCTGTTCCTGTAACTTGTGCGTTAGAGTGATATAACTTAACTCCTTTTGAAGCATTTCACTAGCCGTGTAAGGATCATGTCGTCCATAGAGACGCTGTTGACACTGCCTCAAAATGTGTTACATTTTCAAGTTTGCTTCCCCTTTCTCTCAGTTCATGTCCACTGTTTTGTATGGTGTCGTTTCATCTTTTTGTTATTTAGTTTGTCAGTGTTTTTTTCAGCCTTCTGAAGTTTAGATTGTCATTTATGTGCTGTAAAGTCTGTTTGAGCAGTTTTCTCCAATCTAAAATCGTCGAGATATTTGAATTCTACCAGTTTTAGTCATGTCTGATGTCTCAGTAGTCCCAACAGTATAATTTTAATGGTTTACTGATGGGACTTATGAGAGAGAAGTTTTCTTTAAAAAAAATTGGGAGGACGTTGCGTTTTTTTATGCTAGAAATGTTAGAGGGCATTTCGTAACTTCTTCAGTTGTTAATAGGTTAATAGATGTCTAGTTCTTATGTGCTCTGAAATTCGTCGATGTATACCTCGTCTAACTTCTTTTGGATGACCTATCACTTTGTCCGCCTTAGTCCGTTCTTGTCTTCTGCGTTATTCAGTTAAATTCTATAGTTCTGTTGTAGAATTGTTTACGTTTACTTGTCTGATCATTGCCTTTTTTTATTTGTCTAATACTAATCTCTAAGTCGTTTAATCGCTTCAAAGTCTGACAGCAAGTGCAGCCTAACAATCTTGGTCAGCTATTAGATTCACTTTTCGGTGGCAAGGTTGAAAAATTATCGAGAAAGAAGCCGTTATAAGATTGTTTGTATACCATTGTTATAATGGGTGGTATTTTTATTATAACTCTTTGAAATGAGAAATAACAAAATAAGAATGGTGCCACGTTCGTAGTTTTAAAACTTCTACTCAGTGAATCCAAAGGTCGGTTCCCTACAAATGTTAATAATCTTGAACACATTATGTACCAATATGTACCTGTCTAGCTAGATGTATAATTAAGCGTGGCTTCGGCTCATCATGTCAGGGAACGCTAAGAAAGGTGTCGCAGCCATGAAGAAATCCCACATCATTATTATTGAGGAAAGAGCCCCACCAGACTGTAACAGCATTCAAGGCTCCCAGACAGGATGTCCGTTGGATCACATCTGTAAAATCAGTGCATCAATGCCAGATATGTGACGCGGCATTAAATCAAAATATTAAAGATGTGATACTACCACGTCAGGATATGTCTTTGGTTACCATCTCAATGCTGATGGCGTAGGCCCACCCATCGCGTCCAGATCACATATCCGAGGGGAGGGAAATCTGAGACTGTGATAAATAAATTAATTAATATGCTCCATTACTTGAACTCGAAAAGAATATAAAATTTAAAAAAACACATCAAATAAATAAGTAGACCTATATTTGTGGGTATACAACTAATCTCTTAAATTTCAACTTCGAACGTTCTTCAATGCCGGTTAACAAAGTGTAAACAAATAAGGATTAAATTTTGTTGTAGTTATCAAAATGAAACCTGATTTATACATGACATTTTTTCTAGATTAATCGGGCTTCAAATGGTGAGTTGCCAATTTCTAAGGAGGGTGCGACCGACCTCTGGTCCTCACAAGTTCCTACCTCACGCCTCCACGAGTCATACGATCACAAAAGACTGCCAGCTGAAACATGGAGACGCTGGTTGGCGTAGCCTGGGCAATGTTGTCAATCCGACAATAGCGAAGTGAGGGGGTGCGACCGGTACTTCATATCATAATTTTCTATTCTCATACCTTTCAGGTCTTCCAGGTCGTCAAGTATTATAAAATAATTTAAAATTTAAAATTCTTTTTTTTTCATGGCGGTCATACATTGCCTAAATTTTCTGATTCATAATGGATGCGCAAGTTTGTCTACAATTGCAACAAAACAGCAGTCGGCACACATGTAATTTTCAGTTCATATTACAATATACCCTCACTTTATATTTTATCTTATGGACATTATTTATTCATAGCCATTATCATTTACCTCTATCATCTTTATCATCATTATTATCATTTTTAACATTACTTGTGTTTTCGAGATTTATATTCTTACATAAATATTTGTTTGTTACAATTTAAAGGTTATATATATATATAAATATATATATATATATATATATATATATATATATATATATATATATATATATATATAATATATATATATATATATATATATATATATATATATATATATATATATATATATATATATATACAGCGATTCCACTGGAAAAGAATAGAGTTGAAAAAAAAAGGTGTCCGATTTTGCTCAAAATCGCTTGGTATGTTCTTCATCGAAAATAATAAGACCCGTATTTTTTTATTTTTTTATTTGGGTGACCATGTTCAAGATAGGGTTACCAGAAAAATCGACATTTTTCGAAATTTTTTATTTTTGAAAAATCATAACTTCTGAACCGCTAAATTGATTTTGAATATTATTATATAAATAGAAAGATTATTACTTCTTGTTTTTATTAAACATATTTGTTAAAATAATTAATGTACTCAAATTTGCTAAAATGGTCAATATATTTGTTTTTTATGATTTTCAAAATGTTGGACCACAACGACTATTTATTTTTATATTTTTTAATTAAAATTCAAACATTTTTACATAACATATCAAAAAATCTCAAATGTTCATGGAGCCGATTTTGAGTAAAATTTTTTGAAAATTTCAAGTTTTTTGCCTGCACACACATGGAATGAGCATCATTTTCCATCACTTCAAAATAACTGCGGGAATCATTTCATTGAAGTTATCAAACTTATTCCTAATAAATTCATGATAACCATGTTTACAAATCTAGTTTCATTTGTGAAGTATTGTACCCATCAAAAGTAGGGGAGGCTGGTCCAATTCTGAGCCCATTAAATGTAAGAACTATAAATCAGCCTCAAATTGTTTAAAAGCAGAGACCAACATTGCTAGGGTTTACTCAGCCATGGTTTACGCTATAACTAGAGCCACAATGGTCCGTTAGCGTCCAAATTCAGCATGAGTGCTCATAAGGATTGCAGGGGCACTCATGCCGAATTTAAGTTGTAGCGTAAACCACGACTGAGTAAAGTTAACTCATATTTAGAATTATTCCACATTAGGGTCATTCTGAGTGAACCGAACCGAAACTAGAATACAATTTTTTTTAGGGTGTAGAACATTTTTTCTCAAATTTAGTCAATTTTGAAGTCCAAAAAACACAATTTCTCCGACCAATGCATTCTACGTTGAAATTCTTTGTGTAATGAAAGCTTTCTATTGGTATTATTAAAAATTTGGCTACCAGCGCTGTCTCAGAGAATCTTGGGAGGTCGGAATTGGCCACAGGGTCAGGATTGGACCAGGCTCCGCTATATTGAAGAATTGGAGCCCAAATCTCAAAGCTTTAGACTACAAGCAAGGGTTTTCTCAGATTCCCTTCAATTAAAACTCAGCATTTAATTTGATTATTTAATTATTTTTATTTTTCATAATTCATCAAAAAATATATTACAAAGCAAAATTCTAACAATTTAACGCACTTTTCTTCATCTGAAAACGAAAACCGTTTCACGATAATGTAATTTTCATTTTGTGGCTCAAAGTAATGAAACGATTGTGTCCCAGAGATTTGTTTGACAGGAGTACAACGGTTCTTTATTTTCTTTTTCATTGCATTGTAATCTTTTTCCGAGAAAAACAAGTAATATATTTTGGAATCTACTTTAGAAACAGCCCAAGAGTAAATTTCGTATGCAGTTGTAATAAGATGGCCTTGTAAACTTGCTTTTGAAGCGTTTCGCTTTAGAACGCCTCTTAAAGCGTCACAAGGCCCTAATCCATGGCAAGTGGCAAAAAAATTCCACTCTGCATTAAGACCGAAGTCCTTGTACATGTGGCACAAATTGAAAGCAGTCATCTTATTTCTGTATTGACTGCCTTCATTAGAAAAAAAATGGATATTTTTCAGGTGAGGTAGCTTTTTTTAAATGAAATTCACACAATTTGTTACAAACAGCCGAACGGCAACATGGTTATGTTTAGTAAATTCTGCGATTGCTATGAAGCTTGTTAACTTTAAATTTTGTGCTTCATCCTTATAATATATGGCAAAAGGATGGATTGTGCATTGAGCGTTTGCCCAATGAAAACCTTGTATAGCGTCCAGAATAACAAAAGAGTAATTTTCAGAGAAGTCAGCAATTATAATGCAGTCAGTTGCTTTCAAATTAGTTTTAAGTTGTTTTAAGTAGTTAACTTGTTGCTCTGCAATAAAATTATGCGGAGATAATTCGCTTAATTTTTCTAAAAATGTTTCCACAAACTCTTCTGCATCCATTCGCGATGAATTTAGTTGACAACGATCTGTTTGCTCCCATTGTTTAAATTCTAAGGAATCGATATTTTGAAGAAAACTCATCAGGTCATTCTCCAGTGTTTGCGTACCCGGGCAATGATCACAGGTTTTCAACCAACATTTCTCTGTAGGATTTCATGATACGTTTTAAAATGGTTAGGAATAAGTTTCTTAACCTTAAGGGTTTTAAACATTAATTTAACATTCTGATGATTAATGCATACGCAGACAGTATGCGTTACACTTGAACCAGCCAGAATACAATTTTTTGAGCGGCTACTGAAAAACATTGAAAATCCAATTTAAAAAGTAGGATATTGCTCTTTGAATATTAAACACGGTTCAGAAACGGTGAGTTCTTGAGTTTTACATTCTAGATTAACTGCACTTGGAGTTGCTGGCTCGTTTTCTTTCTTGATAAAGCGATAAAGTCTGCAATAGCAGGTATTACAAAAGTAGGAATAGCTTTTATCCAACTTTGTTCTCTTTTCCACTGCATAACCATATAGTTTAGGAGTAGGTTTCCTGTAACTATTCATTTAAACATGGCCATTTGAGCAGTCGTGCTTCATTGTATTAAACGTTTCTTTAGTAAGGTTTCAGTTCGGTTCACTCAATGTGGATTAATTCAAAATATGAGTTAACTTTACTCAGTCGTGGTTTACGCTACAACTCAAATTCGGCATGAGTGCCCCTGCAATCCTTATGAGCACTCATGCTGATTTGGACGCTAACGGACCATTGTGGCTCCAGTTATAGCGTAAACCATGGCTGAGTAAACCCTAGCAATGTTGGTCTCTGCTTTTAAACAATTTGAGGCTGATTTATAGTTCTTACATTTAATGGGGTCAGAATTGGACCAGCCTCCCCTACTTTTGATGGGTACAATACTTCACAAATGAAACTAGATTTGTAAAAATGGTTATCATGAATTTATTAGGAATAAGTTTGATAACTTCAATGAAATGATTCCCGCAGTTATTTTGAAGTGATGGAAAATGATGCTCATTCCATGTGTGTGTAGGCAAAAAACTTGAAATTTTCAAAAACTTTTACTCAAAATCGGCTCCATGAACATTTGAGATTTTTTGATATGTTATGTAAAAATGTTTGAATTTTAATTAAAAAATATAAAAATAAATAGTCGTTGTGGTCCAACATTTTGAAAATCATAAAAAACAAATAAATTGACCATTTTAGCAAATTTGAGTACATTAATTATTTTAACAAATATGTTTAATACAAACAAGAAGTAATAATCTTTCTATTTATAAAATAATATTTAAAATCGATTCAGCGGTTCAGAAGTTATGATTTTTCAAAAATAAAAAATTTCGAAAAATGTCGATTTTTCTGGTAACCCTATCTCGAACATGGTCACCCAAATAAAAAAATAAAAAAATACGGGTCTTAGTATTTTCGATAAAGAATATACCAAGCGGTTTTGAGCAAAATCGGACAACTTTTTTTTTCAACTCTATTCTTTTCCCGTGGAATCGCTGTATATATATATATATATATATATATATATATATATATATATATATATATATATATATATATAATATATATATATATATATATATATATATATATATATATATATATATATATATAAATATATATACATATATATATATATATATATATATATATATATATATATATATATATATATATATATATATATATATAAATATATATATATACATATATATATATATATATATATATATATATATATATATATATATATATATATATATATATATATATATATACACCTTAAAGGTTATATATACTTTTAATTATTTTGTCCTTTATGTCGAATTATCATTATGATTGAGAAGTATTTAGTACCTTGATTTAAAGAAGCTGCAACGGAATCTATGGTAGGATTTTGTACTTATTACCTAATGTTTTTTTCATTTCCTGTTTTCGAATAGACCTTCTTCCAAATCTGAGCTGGTTTGATTCGTTCAGCGCTGTTTGCCATTCGGCTAGTGTCTGATGTTACAGTTCAATTTTTGGCATTACTGTACCATAACTCACAATATCATTATATTTGATGATATTGTTTTATCGATTTTACTTCATAGATGCTTTAACCATTGCTTATTGTTTGTTATGTCCATTTGTCTTTAACTTTCTGTCAATTAAATCTTCCCTGCTTTCCCAAAACAGGAGCAATAACTATTAGGCCAGCAAAAATAAAAGCGGATTCATGTTATAAAATCAACATCAAGCTGCAAATAGTGACCATGGCAACAGTAAATTAAAATGCATAAATGTTAGTTCTGTAAAATTTAACAAACTTTTTCAGGATACCACAAATCAAGATTTTGGTGAAATGCTGCTATAAGTGAAAACGAACGAAAACGCGCTCAAGCGCGAACCACGGAACTCTACACTAAAACACTTGACTAAATTTCTTGTATTTCAGGATCAACCAAATGGAGATCGTATATAATAGATATGAATGATTGTATTATTTTTCATTTACATAAATATATACACTATTATATAAATATTTCATGGGAACGGGAGGGACCATCAGGG
Source organism: Aedes japonicus (assembly GCA_034211315.2). Lineage (NCBI taxonomy): Eukaryota > Metazoa > Arthropoda > Insecta > Diptera > Culicidae > Aedes > Aedes japonicus. Next base: position 71,629 of record JASCZW010002559.1, read on the forward strand.
CACCCGATTGAAGCACTCTGGATGGGGAGAGTGGAAATGCCAACTCCCCATTGCTAACAGTTTGTGAATAAAGGGCGGGCTCTTCTCCCCGCCCATTGGGGCATCCTTATGTTAGATAGCTTGCTCTTTTGACCAATTGTTTAGTCTTGTTGTTGAAAGGAGATTCTTTATATCCCTGTGGATACGTATAAGTGATGTTGTCTATCGATCCATCCAACCCCTTTTTGGCCCTTCATACAATGACATGACTAGGATAATCAGTGGTTATTAAAGCTTGATCAAGTCTAACAGAGAGGAGAGCCTATTGCTGTCGGACTTAGTTTCCGTGCTACAATGGGTGGTAGTACATATCATACATCATAGATACGTTTTTTTCTAAATTAATCTAAAAACATGTTTTCCTTTCAATAAGCATTCGAAGGTATTCGACAAAAATGCAATGTAGTATCAAGTTTTGCTATAAATATCTGATTAATGTATGTAACTTCAGGATTTGGAGTTTATACTGAAAATTTCTATCAATTGTCGTTTATTTGCTTTACTTTATACATATAAAGTTTTTTGCGATTTGTAAGGGTGACAAGTTTAATAATAATAATGAAGAAGAGAGCTTTGTTATAGTAATTGTCAGTTCAAATCAAGCTAGAATAACCAGAAACCATAACCATGATTTAGATTTGATTTTCAGCTTTGCGCGGGTGCACTTACGTACTACAATGACAGAAGTGATGATATTTTACTAGCCCAAAGAATGCTCTCAGACAAGACAAGCTCCCGAGGTCTGACTGTTCATTGCAAAATTCTTCGTTGGTCAAGTGTTATGGTTTATTATAAAATCTTGTATCGACAAAAGAACAAAAAAACTCGAGAGAAGAGAGAGATCACCAACCTTCGCGTGGTCCTCCATCGCCGCTTGAGTGCTCCCAACATTTTTTCTGCTGTTTCCTAATTTCTGCCACTTTACCACGCCTTTCCCATAAACTAAAAGAACTAGAGAGTAAATTTTGACGAGATAGGAGCAGCTAGTAAAACACTCATAGAAATCTTCTAAACTTTACTGCCGAACTACACCAGCAGCTTCGTTGGTTGTGAATTTTGCCTTTTAATCAACAGGTTCTTCTTTTGCTGCTGATGATCTTTGCAGCTTAGCGCACGATCCGCTTATTTGTTTACACACTTGAAAGCACTTAAAAAACACACTTCATTCGACTCTTCGCTCACATCGCCCCTGGATAGACGTCTTTTTGGCGTCTATGGCCGCACAGCTGACTTTGATTCGGTTACTTAGGACAAACGAAATGTTTCAAATACAAATTTTAATCACGCCTTCACACACGTGTAAATGTACAGACACAATCGTTGATAGCGTGCAGATTCACCACTCGAGGTCATTATTTGTTACTTTATGCTGTCGAGAAAGGTGGAACGAAAAGGTTTGCCCGTTCGCCAAGTACGCCAAGTTGATGTCACAGCTGTCACCAGGTGTAATGCATCTCGTTGTTATGAATGGATACTAACGCTAGCGCAAACACTCACGCGAAAACAGTCACACTTGACCGGAGGCGTATACATATATGTATGCTCTGCTCTGTCTTCCGAGCGGAGACCAGCAGCATAGCCATTCTTCAATAGAGATTGTTTAGATTAGACGCGCTGTCTGAGTTGTGAACCACTTTTTCAATCTCTCTCACACAGATCGCGGATTTTCTGAGGACCAGCCGTTTTTCTCCTGAATCACATTTGCTATAGTTGTAAAATAGATTGACACGGTAAGTTATGCACGCCCGACATGTTCAGCTCGGCACTGCACTTTTAACTGCTGGAAGGGAGAGAAAGAAAATAAACTCTTAATTTATGCACTCCTAAACTAGACAAACGCACATCAAACCCCATTGAACGGGTCGCGTGCGTTGATACACATGTGATACCGGCCGGGTGTGCGATGGATGTTCGCTACACGATCCGCTGGGTTCTTTTCCATATTCACACTCTTTTCGTTACTTGAATACACATCAACCTTCAAATAACGTCAATCTAAGCTTTGTTTATTATGTGCAAACGTTGTCGGATTTCTAGCACCAGTAGTCTTTAAAATACACCATGCTCATAGTCAGCCTTAGTTTATGACAAATGATGCATAGCAAGCCGATGACTTTAAATTTATATACATAATTCGTTGGAAAAAATATGCCAATATAGGTAATTCTCGGTTCTCAAGATTTGTAGAATATTTAAAATGTATTTTTCAGTTAAACGGAACCACCACTACCTTAATTTGTATATTTATAATATCATACAAAATGCACTTGCACTAGATAATTTCAACCAATAACTTTAAAAAGAATCTAATTTTACGGTTAAAATTAAACGTACACACTACCAAAATCTCGTGTAAATTTCTGTCCCTGAGACCGACACATGCAAGCGTCCTTAAGCGCATAAGAATGTGTTGAAAGAGATGAGAAAATAAATTCAACCGAACACATATTTTGTCGAATTGCGTATGTGTCAGTTTCAGGAGACATAATTTCACATGAAATCTTTCGTTACGTTCCCCGATTACTATGTTCCCCGACTTTACGTTCCCCGACTATTTACAAACATGGATTAGGTCTCGTGTAAAATTCATAATATCTAAGTGTGTAGTATCCTTCATCGTTAGTCTCAATCCCTCTCATGGATATCTCTGGGAAGGTTTTTAGTACGTTCCACTATGATCTAAAAAGAAACTTTTCACTCGTTTATTCAGAGTAATATTTTCAGAAGAAAATGTAGATAATGCAATTTGAAAAAATAAATCTTTGCAAAAGTAGACGATTTCTATTTAATCTACATGAAAACTGATGTTGTTCAGTTTAATAGAAATAAATCCCAGATACGGGTAGGAATATCCACTATCCGTGCCAAATCATTAAGATGTATGTAGTACAGAAGCAGTATTTCCATCAAATAAAGAGAAAACATGGTTGAGCAAGACCTTTTCAGATTTCAATTAGCCATTTATAATTTCGAAAGCAACGTTCTTATGATCAAATCAGATCACATGATATATCATTGTGCATTTTGATAAACGATGGTCATTTCTGTGCTGTTTGCGTCTACACAGAAGTGACCAATGTTTCTACAACAACAAAGTCACAAAACGTTCAAACGTCATTGCAACCATTTAGGAGTTCGACAGTAGACAGAACAGAAAAGGATTCGTTTGGAGCATTTCTATCATTTGCAAACAGAAAGGATTTCAACATTCATGCGTTCACATAGACATTAAAACTGTAGATTTTGAGCTAGATTACTAAGACAGTTTGTTTGGATTATTGACTTGAAATATGATATATTGGTTATTTTTATCGAGATGATCGGATCGGGTGCTTAAATTGATTTACAAAACCATTGGACGTTAGAGCGAAAACGTAAATTACTTTGGCCAGATAACACACATCTTGGGACACAGTTTAATGGTCCCAGATCATATATATTCGATCGCTGAGAAATCAATATAAAATACGTCACATAGTTCAAATACAATGAACAAAACCAGCAACTCCGTTGGCAACCACGGGAACGGGAGCACTTTGCGGTACTCGTGGTTTTTTTTATTTACTATACAATACATTTATGTCAGCATCAAAGTGGAAGTGTGCAAGTATGGCGATGTGCACGGGAGTAGCATATGTAGTACTCACAACATCCGCAGAAGGCGAATTGGAAGTGGGTGCATATAGAGAGTGCTTCACTCTGAATCCCAGCCATCTCTCGTCCGCAGCATTACACTTCACCATCGAAACCACATTCACCATAAGGGAAGGGAGAAGAAAAACTGCCAGCGACACATAAAAACATTTTGCGCAACTCTAAGCCATAGAGCTGTTCGAAAATTTGTATGATGTATGGACGGAGAGACTGAAGGTCTGGCTTCGAAGGAGTGCAACTATTTATAATTCTTTTGCTTTAGCAATCGACTGAAACAGATTTTCGTGTTATGGAAATGGTTCCGAAACGGAACGAAGAAGGGACACTGCGGAATGCTGACCAAACTATATAATAATTTGTCATTAGTGCAGCGGGGATAGCTGCAATAGAATTTCGTTCGGTGTGATATCTGTTGTTAGGAAACGATTTAATGTTGTGAGGAAAACATGTTTTTTTTTCTTAAGTAAAATGAAAACATTTATAATGTTAAGAGGTCACACCCAACTTTATAAGTTACATCGAAACCAATAAGCATACAAGTAAAGGGCAATAGCACTTTACAAATCTGAAGTTAGTTTGCATAAAAAAAGAAAACTTCCCGCGACTATCTTTGTCAATAGTTAAACAACATTATTGGCTAAATTGAGTTATTTACATGTTTTATCAAGCTCACATTTCAGCACTGAGATTTGAGCTATGGCAGTACGAGAATAGCAGTACGGAACGAATACTTACAATTTAATGTACAAAAAGATTATTGAAGATCATTCAACAGATCATATTTATCGCTAATTTTTTTTTTCATTGCCCTTATTTTATATGATGGTGCTTATTTTGATAAAAAAAAATCATGAATGTTAATAATAACTACTTTTCACTACCACAAGAACTGTGTGGATTGATAAACAATTCAAACTATTTAAAAGGTTCTACTCTTAAACTTAAGAGTACCATTTAATAGATTAGACTTTTGAAATAATTCAACTCATTACCCAAGAAATGCTGCTAAAAACAGAGCCTACACACATGAATCTCTTGTTCACAGAAAAAAAACTGAATTTTCGTAGTGAAAAATATTGATGCTTGTAAATATTGAATTCCTGTAAAACTGAATTTCATTTGTCACGAAAATTTAACAACAATTCTTTGGACAAGGTATGAAATGCATCAGAACTTTTCACGTTTGAGAGTGTAAGCTTGTATGGTTTATGACGCTCCATTTATATGTTAATATTAAACTGAAATATACACTACATTTCCGAGCTGTGTGGTTTTCCACCCAAACAAATTGACTTGATTTTGACCAGTTCTTTACCGGTATGAGAACGTTTGATCTCAAATAAGATATGTTTGTCTAGTTTCCAAAAATTAAAGAAAAACACGATACATGGCTCCTTGGTACTAGTCTTCATAAATCAAACACGGCGTTGAACTTGAGATTAACTATTTAAAAAACGCGTTTACTATGCATGTCTAACGTAAAACCATCCGAACCGCATGGTTTTCAACGTGGTGCAGATGAACTCAAGCGCCAATTTTCATATCGCTACACATGTGCGGACATCAAAAGCGAGCACATTGGTACTGCGTTTGACACAAATCCAGGTTCTTCGTGATTTAGGCATCATTGCTCGTGTGAACAACTTCGATATACAATAAATATCATGAACGAATAACACTAGACCAAAGGCTAATCATTTCTCCAGCTGATTGTACCATAAGGGTTTTGGTTCGAGTTCTTATTTTCTCTAATTCGGCAATTACAGCTACAGCAGTTATTCCCTAAATTCCATAGAACTCTAAATTATTCACTAGCGCACTTCACGCACATGCGTGTGTTTGTATTTTAGTCTTGCAAATACGGTTGCTATGAAAACAGTAGGGTAAACCCGCTGTTAGAGGGCTAGTACCAATGGTGGAGGTATGGGATTTTCATGTGGGCTCATCAATTTTTTGCACCTATAGTGGTTGAACAAGCCATATATTATAGGGGGATAAACAGTTAGAACGAGAAAAAAAACTCATTTTTGAAAAAAAAATTTCAAGGGGAAGTTTTTACACAAAATTAATTTTGTGACTCAGCCTAATATGCAAGAATCGATTATATTTTTTATTATAACTCACAAGGTATTTGAGCTGGAAGCAAAATTTAACTAGCTAAAGGGTGTATTCGATAAAAATGGCACACACATATATACTCATCAAAATTAAACTGATTATCGGATTTTCTTAAAATTTTCCAACATTTGTTTTATTCAATTTCGTATCCCATCCCGAATGCCCGCACCTTCCTTTTCACTCCACCCATCAAATTTTGTACAACCGATTTTCCCAGTGTTTTTGTTGTTTTTACCCAAATTTTCTTCAATTCTAGCTCTGTTTTTATAGTTTTGGGATGTTTGCGAAGTTCCGTTTTCATAATTGCCCAGAATTTTTCAATTGGACGAAGTTCCGGTGAATTTGGTGGGTTCATATCCTTTGGCACAAAATTGACTCCGTTGGCTCGGTACCACTCCAATACGTTTCGAGCGTAGTGGCAGGATGCTAGATCAGGCCAAAACAGAGTTGATCCTTTGTGCTTCTTAATGAATGCAAATCGCCTGCCAGATTAGAAACTTCTTTGCAAATTTCGATAGTTTCTTCTTTCGAACATCCTCCGGAACATCGAACTTCGACTTGGCAACGATTTATTCTTGCCCAGGAAGTTGACGGAAGTCGGCCTTGACGTATGTTTCGTCATCCATCACGATGCAACCGGATTTGGTGAGCAGCTTCGTGTAAAGTTTCTGGGCGCGGGTTTTCGCAGTGATGTTTTGTTTTTCATTCCAATTTGGGGCTTTTTGCACTTTGTAAACATGTAACCCAGCACGCTTCATGGTTTTCTGCACAAAACCGACTGACACCTTAGACTTTTTAGCGACATCTCGAATTGACATGTTTGGACGGTTCTTGAATTGTTGTACGACTTTCCTGGCCATTTTACTGTCCATTGGACCACTTTTACGACCACTCCCTTCCTTCCTTTGGACACTCAGACGCTCCTTGAAGGTTCTTATTACACGAGACACAGTTGTATTTGCAATTCCAAGCCTTTAAGCAATCCACCGGTGGGACGCCCCTGGATTTTGATTGTGAGTGCACAAAATTTGCACAAATGACTGGAACTACTGAATGTATAACTATGAAATTTGGCAGATGTAAATAATAGACTATGGATAAGATCTACTCAAATTTCTAGGTTTTTTACTCATATGATTCAAAAGTTACAGAAGATTTTCTGTGTGCCATTTTTATCGAATACACCCTTTAAGTGTATAAAGGATAAGATATGTTTAAAACGCCATCTGGTAGTATGTATCACGAAAAGGTACACAACTTATTTTATAAAGTCCGAAACTTTCAAGGGAATGGATGTAATGTCGGTCTATGGGTACCAAATTGGGTCTAATCATGGATGCATGTTCGTCTCATTCGATAGATTTGTTATTAAATGTTGTGTATGTACGATTTTTTTTCTGATGTTCTGATTCAAAGCGTTCCCAGCTGTGTTCGCTATACCCAACAAACAATTTCGCAAATCAAACTATACTGAATCTGTTAAGAAACACTTCAGTGATTTTAACATATGATTTAGCGGCCATTCGGCAATCAAAACACTATAATTTACTCCACCCAGATTTTGTTACTATAGTTTGTGTTGAGAATTGCCATATGAAAAACATTCAACCAAATATCATACATTTGAATTGCAAATTTTACCAAAAACAACATTTTTACCACGCTTTCCAAACCACAGGCCATAGTTGGGAACGTAGAAAAAAATTTGTTCCTAACATCGGGTCTATAGTTTTCATATTAAATCATTGTTATTTTATGTCTATGTCACCTGGTAGTTTATAACGAGTGACTATTTTCTGTACATCTTGGCTGCATTATTCGGTTTAAAGGATCAATTTTGGTAAATTTAGATCCTTCAAAGATCGTGTAGATAATCTGTTTAGCTTAACCAGTAAAATCATGGTGTCTAAAAAGCTAAGGAAATCAAAAATTACGTGGAAGTGCAAGACTATAAGTTGATAAATAATGTCTCAATTGCTTTAAAATTAATCGGTCATCCTGATAGCAACATAATTTTGTAGATTATCGCCGAAATAATGACATATATGGTACATATGCCGAATCAAGGAGCTAGGCTAATATAACATCCCGTTACCCTATGCAAAATTATTTTTTTCAATTATTTTTCAACAAAATGGCGGCCTTTAGAGTGCCTTGAAAAAGTCGTTGTATTTTGCTTGTACCGGCTCTCCTAATTACAGTTTTGATCTGAAACCTGCTAACCCAAAAGTTCCATACTATTATTATATGTGCATGTATAGGTGCTAACATATACACACACATATAAACGTGTATAATACACTCAGGTATAAGAAAAAGGCGTCTTCGATAAACGATAAAAGAAAACACTTGTCCCATAATAAATCAATGAATTTCGCTAATACTGGAACTGATGCATAATGTTACCTAAAATCTGGGCAATGTGTACCAATTGTTGTAGCATAAGATTTTCGATAGGAATTATGTTTCAATAGCGGTTTCTTGAGTTTAATCTAAAAATATTTTTAATAATCATTTATTTGTACAGGCTCAATCGAATCAACTTTACAGAGCCAAATTTTCATATTTTTATACATCATTTATCTTAAAACTAAAGTTAGGAGGAAAGAGCCGATTACTCGCGGCCGTCTCGAGGTTAATAGGAATTACAAATTACGGATGGGAAAGGGGGTGGGAATTTAAAGTATGGTTTACATAACACATTAAATCTAAATTCTAAATTATCTAAACACTTATAACTATACAATTTATGGTTTTCTTTTGACTTGGACATTTTTTGAAAAAGAAAAAAAACACACACATACACAGATAAAAAAAAACTTATAGTAAACACACAGGTTAAACTAACTACAATCTAAGGCTAATGTTAGTCAAAAACACATAAATGAGTTTCAAGTACTCCAAATCACGTACAGCCAAAATATAATCTAAAAATATACGCAATTCTTGTTTGTAAAAAGTCGAGGAACGTGAAGAAAGATTTCGTGTAAAATAATGTCTCGCGAGACTGAAACATACGCAATTCGACGAAAAATGTGTTTGATTGAATTTATCTTCTCATCACTTTCAACTTATTCTTATGTGCTAGAGGACGCTTGCATGTGCCGGTCTCAGCAGACAGAAATTTACATGACATGTTGGTTGTGTGTAGAATCTGTCTGAATTCTGTCAGAGCACGTATTTAAAACACAAATTTAATTTGATTTTTTTAAAAAGGAAACGTACTAAAGGGTGTCTCACGTAAAATTGCTTTGCGCAAAAAATGATGTAGAAAATTACCCATTGGGTATTTTCTCTTGAAAATTTTGGTAGAAGTAGTTCAGAATGTTTTTTTTTGTTTTGTTTTTATCGCAACGAAAATTTTCAACTCTCTCATCGGGACATCGGAATCGTGCAGTCAACGGTGAGTCGTGTGATTAAACGTTACTATGAAACTATGAACATCAAACGCAAGGAGAAATGCGGTCATATTGGATATTCTATAAGTGATCAGGATCACAAGCGTGTCGTGAAAGCGTTTAAGCAAAATTCCAATGCTTTGGTCAGGGATGTGGCCATAAAATAGAATCTGTACAAGTCTTTCATTCAGAAAGCCAAGTACCGGGAGGGACTGTTCAAATTGCAGAAGACTCCAAATCGTGACAAACAGCAAAATACGGTGGGAAAGTGCTGACTAAGCCTCATTGTCACATCATGGATGTGAGACTTACGTCAAGGCGGACTTCCGGCAGCTTCCTGGGATACTGTTTTTCAGCGCCCAGCACAAGTTGAAGTTCCAGAGGAAGTAAGGAAGCAGATAGTTTCAAAGATTGCCAAGAAATACATGATTTGGCAAGCGATCTGCTCATGTGGCAAACGTAGTGCACCGTTCGTGACTACCAGAACTGTAAACGAGGAGTTCTACCTCAAGAAGTGTCTACAGAAGCGTCTGCTTCCTCTGTTGAAGTAACGCGAGGGCCGAACGATCTTTTGGTCGGATCAAGCTTCGTGCCACTATTCAAATATTGTCCTGGAGTGGTACGCACCCAACGAGGTAACTTTCGTACCTAAGGACATTGAAATTTGCCAAGAGTTCGCTGTTTTAAAAACAACTTTAAATTTGGACCACCCAAGGAGAAGAAAATTTAGTATTTTCCATTAAATTCCAACTACCTTTGCTTATCTAGACAGATACGCGTGTTTCGTCTACAATGTGCAGACTTCTTCACTGGAGTCGAACTCGAGTTATTAGTACGAGACACTGAAGAATTCTGCACATTGTAGACGAAATACGCGTATCTGTCAAGATAATCAAAGGTAGTTGGAATTAAATAGAAGATACTATTTTCTTCTCATTTCTAGTTACATGTATTCCACTAAACAACTCAAACTCTCTATGATTCAACTGCATCAATTTTCATCTGTTGACGGCGTTCTCTTTCATACGGTTCTAAAACATTGAAGATCATAATGTTATTCTTTTTTTATGCCTCTTAATCACCAGGTTGTTTCTTAAAGAATAGTGATGTAACACAAGCAACACACAAGTTTTAAAACGGTTGAAAATACTTTTATATTACTAGATTCGGTTAAGAAGCTTACTCAAACCAAAAGTATGAATCTGTGTTACTCGGGAACCGAGGTAGAGTTATTTTTAGACAAGGGATTTACTGTGGTAAGTAATGCGATCAATGAAAACAGTTAGGCTGCTTTTTATTTGAAATGAAGCGAGTGTAGAAAGAGACAAACTAACAACAGTTAATGAAGGATACGGGCGTGGGATTGGACTTTTCACTTTTTTTTCGCTTTAAGCAAAATGGGTTGCCGCTGAGCTATCTAGCCGCGTCAATTGTTAGTTCTCACAGAGATATTGGTCTACAGTAAAAAGGAGGAAAACCCGCAAAACGAAAAAGTTTATGATTTATGATTTTATTTTCTAAGAAAATGCATTTTTTTAACTAGCTTTTCGGGAAATCTAGGTCATTTTGGAAAATTTGTTTGTTCAACAAAATGCTTTTAACATATTAGTCAATCATTCTGGAGTTGTTTGGTTTTTCTTAAGCATCATAATGCACTGGCGTAAGGAGTCAACCGATATTCATAGATTTTTTTGTGCAGTCAAGCCTGGTAAGTATCATTGTTTGATATGTATGTAATGCAAGAATGAATTGGTGTGTTAACAACTTTATTCACAGGAACCGTGGTAAAGCAAAAGCTTTTAAAACAAACAGGTAAACAAAAAGTGTAATAAGAATAGCAGAATACGTTTTACAGACGTTGCGCTTCAATTAATCCTTGCAAGATATATTTATTGCTTTTAAATAAATTCTCATGCACTCGAAGACTGATATCCTACATAGATGAACCTGTAATAGCAAGAATCCGACTCGAGTAACAACTGCTGGTGGACTTATCGTCCCGCAGCCTACAGTAAATCGGGCACAGTCATCAACAAACCGAACCCAAACGCAGGTATGCAAGACTCGTCACATGTTCAGGTTGGAGCAACACCACCGCTAGGTTGCAGAGTCAGCTCACATAAAGCAGTCTTGCGGTCTCGGTTCTCTGAATGCTCGGAGAAACACCTCTTAGAAAATTCAATTATATATGATGTTGCCTCATAAATATGCCGCAACAGAATGTTTACACAGGCAAGTGTTGGACTGAGTTCATTTTCGAAGTGACTTTGGCTCGTTACATATTCATTTATTTGCTCTAGTCATTCCAAATCCCTCTTTATCGTACAAAACACACATATGCAACAGCAGCGTAAAGTGTGCGCCTGGTATGTTATCATCGGAAAAAAATATGCTCAGCAAGCATAATTTACCGCCTGGCGCAACGATTTCTTGCAGATAAGAGTAAACTGAGCGTACGACTATTGCGAATGTATGTACAGCTTATATATATAGGCCAAATTAACTCAGGAAAACAGTAAGGTACCCTGGGCTATGGAGAATCTTTCAATTTTATGGCAAAATCAGGGAACTGTATTACCTGTAGAAATTATGCTTTCGAAAAAACAATAATAGTCTGTTGACAGCATTTTGTCTTTATTAGTCATGAACTACTCCATAATTAATCAGAAATTAATCCCATCTTACCCGCTCACGAAGTGTGATGTACTTACATTACATTTTGAAATCTTCAAATTGTCATACTTTGTATTGGTTAATGCTAAGTTCATCATATAATGTAACTCGTGGGAAAACTATCATTTCGAAAAGATCCCTTTAATCATTGCATAATCAAAAACTGCGAGAGCAAGTTTTGAAAACATGTGATGAAAAATAGCATCATATGACCGAGTAGCATAATGAATCAAATCTGGCAGAAGAAGTTTGCTTCCTGCTCTATGTATGATAAGATGGAAAAAACGATCGATCTCATCTATCAAATATGCAGAATACCAGAAACATTCAGAATAAGTTCAAAATTCAGTAAAACAGAAACTAAAATATCCGAAATAGAATTCAATTTTCAACACTATTCCAAAGAAAACATTTCATCATAATCAGTAGAACTTTTAATGGTTCAGTTAAAATAAATTATCAATAAACTTGGGAAGGTAAACTTTTTTTCAATTTTTAATTTTAATAATTTTTGGGATGACATTATAATACAAGAAAATACATTTTATAGATTACCAAATGTTGATATATATACACAGTGCATTTGATGAGCACAAAAAACTGAACTTGTAATTAAGTCTTGACCAAAATTTGTTTTCAATTATGGTAAAACTAGATTGAAATCTGACAATTTACCATCTAGAATGCATCTTAACTCAAATATTCGCAATAACGCGGAAGAAATTTGCAATCTAATTGCAACATTCTTTCAAGAAATATTTACCACATTTGCTGAAGAAGATCGCGATTATGAATATTTCGATTTCTTCCCAGGTTTTTCAAGTGACATTGGATTTAGTCAAGTCAAATTATAAAGACATCTTGCAAGGTTTGAATAATTTAGGGCCTGTGTATAAACCATGTATACTCATTTTTGGAAATCTCAGCCAGAGGGGGGGAGGAGCCCTCCTAGACATTTCTCCATACAATAGACTTTGGTAAGCCCCAACCCCCCACCCCCCTCCCGCTCCCCACAGAAAAGTCTACGTGGTTTGGCTATTTAATATGTCACTGAAATCTGGGATCTCTGGAAAATTTCCTACCGAGTACCTATTTTTAAAAGTGGAACAAAATCTGACATACGTAACTAACGTGGAATTTCCATTTTATCTTGCATTCCTAAACTTTTTAAAGCAATTATTAATGAAAAATTGTTCACTCAAATCAACACCAGAATGACTACCAAGCAACACGGATTCTTCAAAGGACAACTAGCACAAATTTACTGGAATTTATGGATAGCAATGGACAATGGTAATCATGTAGAAGCTCGTCATATAGACTTCAGCAAGGCTTTTGATCGCATTGACATACCCATGCTTCTTTTAAATTGCAAAAAAAAGGGAATTGAGCCAGGAATGGAGCAAATGGATCGAATTCTATCTCACTAACCGGCAACAAATTGTAAGATTTCAAGGGAAGAAATCAAACTCTATTCTAGTTACCTCTGTAGTTCCTCAAGGCTCTCATTTACACTCAAAAAAATCGTCACGTTGCTTCCACGTGAAACGCACGTAATTTTCGTCCCCTGCCAAAACCAGTAATAAACACATGGAATTCACGTAAAAGCTACGTTATTTCCACGTAACTCCACATTCTACGTTTTGCATTTTTCACGTACAATTCACTGGCACGTAATGTTCACCTGATTTTACTGAAGAAGATTTAGTTACGTGTTCAGGTGAAAGTTACGAGAAAATGACGTTTCTTTTATTCTTAAAAACATTAAATTTCTTGTTTATGCTGATGACATGAAACTACTTAGGGGTTATCTTGGATTCCAAACATACATTCATTGAACATTACAATACTGTCATCAACCGAGCAAATAATATGCCTGGATTTATGAAACGTTTTTGTTACAGTTTTCATGACCCATATACAATAAAAACATTGTACATTGCATATGTGAGGTCAAAACTGGAATATTGTAGCGTGGTTTGGTCACCCTTTTCAGTCATACAAGAAAAACGAATAGAATCGGTACAGAAGCAGTTTTTACTATTTTCCCTTCGTAAATAAGGTTGGGCAAGGTTACCTCTTTCATTTTATGAAGCACGCTGTATGCTTATCAGTATTCAATCATTAAAGGAGCACTGTGAATTTGCATTAGTTTCATTCGTAAATGATATTGTCGCGCAACGCGTTGACTCAGTAGAACTTTTAGCAAAACTTAATTTTTACGTTCTGTCCCGGCAATTACGAAATAGAAATATATTTACTACAAGCCATCATTGCACAAATTACGCCAAATTTGGACCTCTTAATCAGATAATGGCAACGTACAATATGAACGGAGAAAATGTTGACTTAACTATCACTAAAACAAAACTGAAGCAATACTTCAACTAGATAACCTAAACATTAAAAATATAAACCTGCTATGTAAGTTTTTTAACGCGTACTATATATTTAAGAAGTGAGGCATAAAATTGTAAATATCGTTGTAACATAAAGGTTTACTACTGATTGACGAAAAATAAAATAAAATAAAAAAAAGTTATAAATCCCTCCTATTATACCTGTTGAATGAAAAACGATGGCGTAAAGAATAGACTAATATAAATCTTCGGTGAAGTGCAGATGGAACATGGAACTTGGAGGAGGCGAATGAACCACAAATTGCATAAGTTGCGTAAGAATGTCAGACGACAGCTATGATAAAATAGTTCTCGAAAACGAACCGACGGGACAGCGAGGCTTCTGTGTACAGCAGAGGCTACACCGGCCGTGGTCTGATTGGTAAGGTAAGTAATATATTCAAATTTAATTGAGATTATGAAAACTAAAGGGTGTCCACGATGAAATTGCCACACTATGAAATTGCTCTAACTTTTTAACCGTTGGGTAGAATTTAATGAAAATTTGGGTGGATTTAGTTCATAGTGCATTATTTACATTACATTATATACCCTGCAAGTTTTAAAGTCCTGTGATCAAAACTCGCGGAAATGGAGTCGAAAGAACAGCTCGTGCGTGATAAAATCTTGCGCATTCATCACGAGAACAAGGATCTCTCGCATCGTTCCATCGCTAAAACGTTGGGAATCGCGAATTCCACGGTGTCGCGAGTGATTAAACGGTTCGAGGAACGGTTGACCACCGATCGGAAGCCCAGAAGTGAAGGAAAAAGTATTCCGTACAACACCAAAAATCACAACCGCGTAGTTGAGGCCTTCAACCGAAATCCGAACGCCTCCGTTCGGGATGTGGCTAAGAAGCTGCACCTAAGCCGAAGTTTTGTCCAGAAGGCCAAAACTAAGGCTGGGCTTCGAACGTTCAAGGTACAAAAGGCCCCTAATCGCGACGAGAAGCAGAACAAGTCCGCCAAAACCCGTGCCAGGAAGTTGTACCTCAACATGCTGACGAAAGTTGAATGCTGCATAATGGACGACGAACCATATGTGAAGGCCGACTTCAAACAGATCCCCGGCAACCTGTTTTTCACGGCCAAGGATAAGTTCAGCGTTCCGGAGCATGTCCGCACTCAGAAGATGTCCAAAGAAATTCCTGGTTTGGAAAGCCATCTGCACGTGCGGGAAGCGGAGTGCCCCTTTTGTGACCCAGGATATGATGAACGGACAGGTGTACATAAAAGAGTGCCTCCAGAAGCAGCTGCTTCCTCTCCTGAAGGCCCACAACGTCCCAACAATCTTCTGGCCGGATTTGGCCTCATGCCACCACTCCAAGGACGTGCTGAAGTGGTATGCGGACAATAAGGTCAATTTCGTGCCGAAAATGTTCAACCCTCCCAACACTCCGGAGCTCCGCCCCATCGAGAAGTACTGGGCGATTATGAAGCAGCACCTTTTTAAACGATCTAAGGTAGTGAAGACAGTCGAGGAACTGAAGAAAGTATGGGGTTACATGCAAAAAACGGTTGATTCACAGGTTGTGCAGAATCTTATGGCCGGGGTTAAGGCCAAGGTGCGGGCATTTGCGTATGGACTGTAAATAAAATACGAGTAAAATGGTCAAATGAAGTTTAATAGTTATTTCTCAATCCCTGAAAATTTGATGGCAGTCGGATGAAAAATCCAATTTTACGAATGGCAATTTCATCGTGGACACCCTTTATCTATAAATAAAACTTATCATGACTCATCTGAAAATTCCTGCTCATTCCCATAGGGTAAGCACTGCTTTTATAATTGTTGTTAGATCATGTTGATTTTTTTAAGAATATGGTTAATTACTATAGTTGTGAACAGTAGCAGTCACGCTAACCACTACACCACCGGCGCCGGCTAAAAAAATCCTATTGCATTTGTCAAACTAAAGAGATGGCGGTAGTGTAAAAACGTTAAGCACAAGGCAAAAAACAAGCATGAGGCATGTGGCAGAGCAACCAACTAACAAATTTTTAATTCTACTGTTGAATGAATTTTAGATTATTAACTTACAAGTGTTATGTATGTCTTGTTTTTTTGTGGCACTATCCAGTGCTGTAAATAGTCAACTCGATTCAGTTGGATCGATTTTAACTAGTTTCAGAAACTATAAATTAGAAGAAAAATTAGTAATCTCCATTTAATTCCAACTACCTTTGCTTATCTTTGACAGATACGCGTATTTCGTCTACAATGTGCAGACTTCTTCAGTGTCTCGTACTAATTAGTTTCAGAAGCTTTCGATTGAAAACGGTTTTAGAGGCTGATGTTTTAAATGTGTACAATCAAAGTGTAGCTACCCTGTAACCTTGTCTACCAGTGCATTGCCCTTATTGTAATATCTTAAGTGCTATATTTACTGTATTATTCTAATGATATTTCTAATGTATTTCATAAACTTTTCTTTCAATCGGAAAACTTTCCAAGAATGCAAAGATGATATTATTCTGGGGTAGGGAATGGCTTCAGCTCCTCGGGACCCTATTCCAAGCACGGGGTTATCATCAACCTACAATGCTAATTTTTGACAGTATGATGCTTCACTACATGAAGCATCATGCTGCCAAAAATTAACGCTGTAAATTATCGTTTACCTCGTGCATGAAATTGGGTCCCGGGGTGCTGAAGCCATTTTCTACCCTATTTCATGAAAAATAACTGGAACATATCATTCATAGATATTTCGAAGAAATTCTCGCACTTTTCTGTTGATGCCGCTCATCAGTCATGGTTTTGGTTAGCTGATTCCTCATCACCATGAGGCTTCAGGAGTGAAGAGCAATTTTTGCTAGAACAAAGATGTGAAGAGAAAGTATTGATAGTTCCGTTAGAGCACGGCAGGCTGTGAAAATTGAATAGTTTGAAATTGAACGGAGAGCATTGTAAGGTAGTATTTCGAGGCACGCTACCCAATGCAGGATAGACAAGGCAGGAACATCAACGAAGCCGTCTAAATCGGGTATTCACTGCTTATAGCTTAGGTCGACAGAATACATTGTTAGCTTGCACATTGAACAGCAAATTTAATGGAAAATGCTTTTGCAGCCGCAGATCGATGGAGATCGATGAAGAGAATCGATTAACGGAGATAGTCCCTGTTCAAATGCTAGGCGAGATTTTTTTCAACAGATTAAGCAATAAGCTAGGTTATTGGATATCGTCAGAAGCTTCCGCAAGATTCACCTGCAAGTTTTCCAGAAACCTTTTGAAAAATCGCTCAGAATGCTAATGACCTACGGAACTCGCTCAGCATCTCTAATAAGATTCACTGAATGCTCTGAGAACCAGTTAATTGCAATCTCTTGTCAGATTCACACAAATAAAATTGCATGAAGAAAAAAACAATATAGTCTTTCATTCTTAGTTTACCAAACAAAATCAACCATCCATAGATCCATCCGGCTTAGAACATTTAAATCATGTTTTTTTTTTAATTAAAAAGCATATGGATAGATTCAAAAGAATGAATAAGTGATAACTATGTTAGTTAAAGTTTTCCTAACTGTTAATGAAGTGTGTGAAATGTAACCAGATATTGAAAAAAAAAATTCTGATTGATCATAAAATCCAGCGATATTTCCTCAAAATGATTAAATTCTCCAATATTCTCTGATTTTCAGGATTTTAAAGGTCTAGGTAGTCGACACCCTGATGAGGTATCCATAACATTTTCTTCTTGATCAATACTTTCCTCAGGGTATAAAAACCTTTGATATGTATGAAATTCTCGGCATCATCGTTTTTGATCATATATTGAATCGGATTAAAAGAGGTAGATATATGAAACGGTGATCAGGCATATGCACTGCGAAGTTTACCAACGTTTATAGCTATACACAAAGTTTTTTTTTTGCACGGGGGATACGTTCCACTTCTAGTATAGAACCGTGTAAAAAAAACTAAATAGAGTTGACAAATTCACATGCTTAAACATTTTATATTGCTCCGATTTTGTTTGTATGCGTTACCATTCCATGCAATGGTCAAAATACAGTTTTTAAAATTATGAGTATTTACACCAAAAATTGTGAATTTTTTGAAAAACTGCCATATGATTACTTTTTGCGAAACGTTCGACCAAAACGATATTACAAGTTAGACTGAAAAATGTGTCATTTTACACTTCGTTACGATGAATCATCATAATAAATATTTTTGTTGATATATGATGGAAATTCAACTATTTTTTTCTATGGCTGGATTTACCTGGGCGCACATCTTATTTGTCTAATTGGAGCTTGCAAATTTCAACGAGTTCAACTGAGGCTTAAAGGGGTCAAAAGACATCCTCCATTCACCTGTACGCAAAGAGTAGATACGCTCAGTGGTACGTAACAATCAATCAACGCCCGCAGCATACCACGATATCGCAATATTTTGTATGACAGCGAATAAAGTCAATAAATAGCCGCTTTGAATGCCAACAACGACCAGCAGTTTATTCATCCATAGCGTACATAATGTTGCAGAAACAACAAACACAGACAACTGCCTCTCTGATTGTGCCATTACAAACTCATGAAAGCATGAATAAATTGTTTTGCTTGTTGCCCACATAGCCGTCCAATTGGTTCTACCACCTAAAACCTGTCGGATATAGGTGCATTCACCTACATCCAGTCTACGGCCTATTTTAGACATTTCAAAGTAAAAACAATTAAGCTCGACCTGAGATATTTTTCAAAAATACCACTATCGGAAAGTCACCACAAGTGGACAAAAGAGTATATTTTCAAAGCGCTAGTGAGATGTGTGGAAAAGCTGATCTTTTTTTCATTTGAGTTTTTGTTAATACTGAGCTCTTCAATGGAAACGAAAGCTAATCTTACAAATTTTCATTGCACCAGATGAACTGACTACATAAAAAGCAATGGTATACAGCAAAGTTCAAACGCATTTCCTTGGCTTGTTAATTTGTGCTATGGGACCGACTTGCGCAGAACGGCAGTATATCATTGATCCAGTGCCATTTAAAATAGTTGCAACCTTTCTGAGTTGCCACGTTCTAAATCACATGCATTTTGAACTACAAGAGCATTTTGATTGTAATACAACAATATTGAATTTATGGGTGTGCTGATTTTAATTACATTAACACAAAAACTATTTTGAATCGCCAAACTGATAAAAAATGTGTCTCCTTTGTTAAAAAAAATCACAAATTAGCGTATTATAGTTTTTTTTTATTGAGATTTCTGGCCTCCTCAGCTGTTGATCTCCGATGATTTCGTGATTCGTCCGGGGGTAGGATTCAAACTCATGACATTGGGAAGAGAGGTATGGTTATTAAACATTACGCCGGGGTCGCCTCCACTTATTATTATTAATATGTGAACTCGTACAGGATAGAAAAAAATGTCTCTACTCCGTTACGCGAAGAGAACACATTGCTGGCTACTTAAAATAAGCCACACCCTTACACAAAACACACTATGCAGTGGAGAAAAACAAAATCGAAACGACTAAAATGAGCAGTGCCGTATCATTGGATAAGAGGCGTTCATGAATTAAGGCTCGTATAATCCACTAATCCACATTCACGTGTGTAGGAGCTATAGAAAAATTATAAGAATTTCATTTTGAAGTGAATGGCATAGTTTAGAGCAGCGTAATACATGGACGAGTCTCAAGTAAAAATTTAAGTTTAGGGAATGTTGTGTCATAAATTGGACTATAACCACGGTATAACGTACATTGTTACTTTTGGTTGTTAAGCTTATTCTGATGTTTCAGGTCTACTTTTGTCACCGCGCGGATAAATAATAAAATAGATTTCAGGAAAAGGATCTTTGCTAATATCGAAGTTGAAACCAAATTAAGAAAGAGAAATCAAAAGTAGGTCAAAAAATGTTTATTTAGGCACGATAATCGATCGATCGATCTTCCAGAGGGTTGCAAATGCATAGTTCAGATATTTTGCTTTCTCTTTTTCCCCTTTAGGAAGCATATGCAGTACTATTAGAATGGGTCAAATGCCAAGAGAAGTTATTGGTATACCATATCGGAACTGAGACAGCATAAAATTTAAAAAGCATAGAGCATAATCAGAATTGTTGGTTCCGAATAGGTTGCATACAAAGGATAAGAAAATACATAGTTTGGCCCTCTCAAGGTCTAATGGAATGTGGAGATTAGGAATATAAGTTAAAACCTACGGCATTGAAAGGGCAGGGTTAAAACACCACATAGGATGTAAATCGTTGTAGCGACATGTAGGTTAAAAGTTTAGTTTTAACAAAAAGTTCACTTCACGGTCAACGATCAAAGAATCACCAAGTGTGAGTGAGCTTAACTTTTGAAAAGAAACCCCATCAATAAGGATACTGGTTCTAGCAGGACAACGCCGAGAAATATACAACGCCCCTGCTCCAGAAATTGTAAGTTATAAAACAAAGTGTCATCTCCTGAGAGTAACAAGGATCTCCCAGCGCCGACTTTAGTGAATTATATTTATTGCAACTGTTTTGTATCGAATAGAGGATACTTCATTAGCTCAATCGATACATCCTGGTCTTCTTGAGAACGTGGAGAACTCCACGACCCCTCATAAGAGTTACGTGAAAAGTGAAATTATGTTAGTATGGAAGGACACTCTCAGCAAGCAATGTTGGCAATCTACATATTAATGTATGTAAAAAATTAAGTTGATAAAAGACCCACTACCTAATCATATTTTACGAAAGTTTCTTTCAAAATCAGCGTTAAGCATTATTTACAGGATCCTTTTTCTCTCAAGTGCTCTTGGAAGTTACCTGAGAGTGCAATTGTTAAGAATATATGATCCATTCGTTCAGTCCGATAGCAGGTTAGCGTTAATAAAATACTAGATTAGTAAGAGAATATAATACATCTGTTAAATCTACATCAAAAATTAACTGAACAAATATTTTTTTAAACAATTTTGTGGCTCTGAAGCTGTTTTAAATTAACAAGAGTACATTTGCAAAAATCATCATCGTTGTGCTTTTCGATGAGATTTTGAACGTTAGCGAATTTCCAATCAATGAGTTGAGTACCAAAATTGAAATGAAAGGCTATTACATCGAAAATAATATCGTTGTTGGCAGAGAATGAAACCGACTCCGCTGAGGTGAAATAAGGCAATATATTTGTCTACATCGAAAAACAAAGAAAAGCATTAAACAAGCTATAAAAGTGTTTGTCAACAGCAAAGCAACGAAGAACTCATTGTATTATTATTGATTTCATCCCTAATGAGCTAATGAAGTGAAAGTATGTAAACAAAAACATAAATTGTTTCATAAAACCCGTTTCTAATCCTATTTTAACAGTTTTCAAAAAGTTATGATTTACTGAAATCGAGTTACGTTATAGCAACCTTGCTTTATATCGAGGGATGGCTGTACTTAGAAAAATGTGAAGCATTTGATAGCTCCAACGGTGAGAATTGAAAACATATTAAACAAATTAAAACAAACAATCATTCAACTATCACCCATGCACTTTATGATCCCGTCTACTAACGGCATCGGTTTCAAATATGAGCAACATCTAATTTCAAAAGATATGTGCACTTAAATCCATGTCTGATGATTCGATACGATTGTGTGATCAGAACCGATGAATTTGCAATCAGTACTGACTAATTTCTTTCTTAACTCATTTTAAAATACACTATGCATTAGAGCGAATTGCCTCTCTTCCCTCTGATCAATTTTTCATTTTTACGGATAGTCTTAGCTCACTTCAGGCTATTCGTTCGATGAGGCCAGCAAAGCACTCACCGTATTTCGTTAGCGAAATACGATCTTCTCTGAGTGCTTTATCAAACAATTCCTACACCATCACCTTGGTTTGGGTCCCTTCTCATTGCTCCATTTGATCGACAAATCGCCTTTAACGATTTTTTTGCTATTTTCCGTCAACAGGCCTTGATCAGCTGGCAACAAAAATGGGATGCAGGGGATTTGGGCAGATGGTTACATTCTATTCTTCCACAGGTATCGAAAAAAACGTGGTTCAAAGGGTTGGATATTAGCCGGGATTTTATCAAGGTAATGTGTCGTCTAATGTCCAATCACTACTCGCTAGGCTCGCATTTCTATCGAATAGGGCTCTCAGACACCAATCAATGCGGCTGTGGTGCAGGCTATCAGGACATCAACCATGTTGTCTGGTATTGCCTCGATTTTGAAAATGCCAGATCTGATCTTTGCGCATCCCTACGGGCGCGAGGGAAACCAGAGAAGGAACATATCAGAGATGTGCTGGGAAAGCTGGACTTGGACTATATGGGGCTAATTTACAAGTTCTTGAAACAAA
Organism: Aedes japonicus; assembly: GCA_034211315.2. Lineage (NCBI taxonomy): Eukaryota > Metazoa > Arthropoda > Insecta > Diptera > Culicidae > Aedes > Aedes japonicus. The sequence goes on from JASCZW010002559.1 coordinate 94,223, forward strand.
TCGATGTTTTCCTTTGATCTTCTCTTAGCTGTCGTTTTAACATGTCCACCTTGCCCCCTCCCCGTAATACCGCTTCTGTTGTATCGTTACAGCTTAATGCAACGCAACATCTGCGCAGACCAACAGCAACAATATCGCATTTCCAATCTGCTGTTGAAAGCCAACGTTAAGATTCCTACTTCCCCATTCCTACCCGAATTATTGTAATCCCTAACCTCAACCAAGCCGCGAGTATTTCGGCTTTCCAAAATTAACATAGTTAGTAAGTTATTGTCATTATAAAAAGAAAAAGAACTCGGCTCCGTTATGCCTATGGCACTTGAGCCTCATAAATAAACAAGTAAGTTATATAAAAAAAACTCATGTTAAGCTGCATACATTTTTGTAATTTTTGTAGCATGATTCGATTGAAAGTTAGCCATCTTTCTTTTTCATAAAGTTATTTTATAGTTGGCATGAATATACGTTATGATGATAAGTATATGATGCGAGTGTTTACGAATGTCGAAGAATTTGTTTGAATTTGGCGAATCATCAGCTCGCTATTTGTAATGCTCGTTTTACTTAGTTTTAAGTTTGTGTCATGTAGGCCGATGAGCTAAGTTGGTTAAAAAAATAAATGGATAAATAATAAGTAAATACGTCAAATACGTCTTAGATACTCATTCAAAATTTATCACCGTTTATAGTCAATTTAACCAAAATCTAAGCAGCTGAACGTTTGGTGAAACTTTGACCTTCATTTTACTTATTTCAATACATTAGTAATCAAATCTCGTAATTGTAGAAGGAAATTAACTGAAATTATCGCATAAACAAACAAACCAAAATGTTCAGATTTGACAGAACAATTGTTCAGATGTTAGAAAAATGTTTGAGCGATTTTAGGAATTATTTTCAAAGATAGATTTGATGTATTATTAACACACTTAAAATCACTAATGATCAGTCAATAGCGCGAAGCTAAAATTCATAAATCAACCTGCAATTGCGAAATACGTATTTCAGAAAGGCTCTTGGTCAAAGTTATCCTGGCTGCTTAAAAATATTGTGGAAACTTTCGCAAAATTTATTAACAGAATATTTGTAAAAGCTCGGATGCTCTTTTAATCCCATTAATCGCAAAGAAAAATCTCTCAATAATGGCGAGGCGCTACTGATAACGCAGTTAGTCGATTAACGTGATTTTTTTTTCAAGTTCGAGAATCGATTTATAGGGCAATTAAACCATAAAACAACTTAGACTTTGATGCTTCAATTGCGATCACGGTAAAACGCAAGATCATAGAAGGCAACCTGTACCCATCTTCATTGGGTCGTGCGTTTCATTCACAAATTTATAGGTTTGATAAGATTGTATCTGCATGATAAGATACCATGTAACCGTGGAAACACTCTTCATTGAATGATCATGCAATGAGCAAGTGTCAATTGAATTTTTTGTTTCGTTTGCACGTCAAAGTCCATTTATTTTGGATTGACAATGTTTGTCTTCGCCTTTCCCTAACAAAAATGCTTAACACATGTTCTTTTGGATATACTTGTGTCTTGTTGCAGGACATATAAGTTGTGTTGGAAAAGAACCCTGCGAATTATTCAGGTAGGTAACTTTAAAGTATGATTCTTTTTTTTTCTCACCTTGAAAACATGCTCTATCTTATCCAATAGAACGATGAATCGGCTAATCCTATGTTTTGATACCAACATTTGACATGACTCGCAGGCCTTGCATCGCATACACATTTACTTCAAAAACCTGCTCTACTTCTCAGTTATTGACAGTAAAAAAAACACGACAGATTTGAACATATTATAAATTGCACTTTTACACTTTGTCTCTCACCAACCACAGCAAGACCCGTCTACAGTTATGGTTTAATTTTTTTTTCAGAATTTATCTGCTCTCACTCGTCGACCTAAGAAGGTGAGCTCTGACAAATTGATTCAACTACCTTTTGAGCACAGGTCAGCCAGTGTTGCGAGTATTAAACCTGTAGTGAAGCGATTTCTAACGTGCACTACCTAAGTCGTTTATTATGCTGCTCAATAAATTGAACCCACAATCCAAAGACAAATCCTCCTACACAATAATCAAAGCTATGCACACAAAATCAGCAACCGAACGGAAGTTGTACTTTTTTTGTATCCTGTTATAAGCGAAGTTTTCAGCACAGCAAGAGATTTTCGTTTGGAAGCAAGAACAAAGCACGGAAGCGAGAATGTTTCAAACACCACTACAACTGGTTCATCTTTTTTCTTTCCGCTGGACTGATAGCCAGACGGTGAACACTATGAACTTATGTTGCACTAAACAATAGAACAAGCGCTAGCTGTGAACGAAGCGAACAGAGAGAATAACCCGACCCACCAAACAACGGCACATCTAGGCTGACCGAAAGCCCCGTCGCGACTCAGACACATAAAATTGGCATTGGATGTAGGGAGTGCAGTCCCTTGGGTGATTTTCCGAGAAGAGTATATCTGGCAATGAACGGAGAGAGAAAGGAACATAATGGAAAGTGGAATATCGTTCGGAGCCGATTTCTTTGCCCTCATAAAAGTGTAAATGTTGGTGGCGTACACGCGAGACGGCATCGCGAATGGTAGATTAATCACAAAACCACCACACTCCAGTTCACTGGTTGTTGTATAAAGATAAATTTTGTTGTTGCAAATTCATGGTAAACACTTTTGAACAATTTAAATAATGATGGAAAAATAATGCATCGTTAGAACGTTATTTGCTAACTTTCAGTACAATACCCATATAAGCTAAATAAATAGATTAAATTTGAGTAGAGTAAATTTAGACAGATATATCGAAAGCGCCATTAGCTTTGGTCGATTATTTTCAAAATTGACCACATTGATGGTAACACATAGTGGTGGTAAATGTACTGTATTTTGATATTTACATTTTGATATTTGACATTTTTTATTACGACCAAATTGAACACACACAAAAGTGAACCGTCGACCGAAAAATCTCATATGACATTTCTGTACCGTTTTCTCCTGGCAACGAAACATTTTTGCTGCCTCCAGCCGATGGTTTAAAAAAATTCGCGATATTAATTTATGTCACTCAGAATTTCGTTGATTGTTGGCTTATTACTGCATACATATGATGTTTATTATATGGAATCATATCATAAGAATGAATACTAACAACTTATAATTTAAAATAACCGAATAAGTGCGTTTTTAATCAAGCTATCAAAAACCGTCACAAACCATTTCTAAACTGTTTGAAACTGTCGGCAGAAATAGCAAAAAAAAAACTGTTGGTGGTATGCGGACCTCAAAATTTGCAGCGCATTAATGGTTTGCAAAAAAATGTACATTTACCGTCTCTGGTAACACACAAACGATTATTCCTCAATTTTAATATCAATTGATGAAATGCTGATAAGATAATGCAACGCACACAAAAGAAATCAATGAATCGGTTTTAATTTCACAACCATTGAAGATATGAAGCATCTCTTCATAAAAAAATTATCTCAGTTTTCAATCTTCTCAACGATCATGTTCGTTGTTGCACGGAAACTAAAGCCGATAGTAACTTTTTTTTTATTTTTTATTCTGCTAGGCTGCCAGGTGATCAATTTCCTTTGAATATATACATAAATGGTTTGGTCCAACAATCAATAACAGAATTAAGAAATTTTAGCCATTTCAAAGTTACAATCAGCAAACACCGCATGAGCTGAGGAGCCAAATAGCTGCATTTTATTATCATAGGTATACTATTTAGTATTTCATTAGAAGAAAATCATATTAATTTCACAAAATTTTTCATACATTTTTATAACACCATATGTTGGGTTGAAGGAAGAGACCATCAGAGCACGCGATTGAAACGATTTGGATAGAAAGAGTAGGACTATCGACTTGCTATTGTTAACATTTCGTGAATAAAGGGTGGGTTCTTCTACTCATCCAGTGGGACTTTTTATTTAGACGAGGGCTCGGTTTTGGTGAGGCTTCAGCGAACTCGTTTCTGGAAGGAGATTCTTTCTAAATCCCTGTTGCTTTGGGTTGCGCGAAAGTGTATCTGCTTACGGGCCCACAACACGTTTTTGTCTGTTTTTGTGTTTTGATGAAACATTTATTACAGTACACTCCTGATATATCGTTCAATATTTTAAAAATCGTTTTAATCGTTTAATCGCAATAAAACCACAATAATTAAGCTTATTGACGTTTAACGCACGCACACTATGCTGTCTACCGTCGTTTAAAAATTGTTTTTACACAAATAACCTGAAAGATTTCATTGTTGTTCGCGAGAGAAAATATTTTTTTGACAGCAGTTAGTCATGTTTTCGTTAAAAACGCACTACAATAATTCAAGCATGGTAGCAGCCAGACGTGATAAGCTTCATAGTGCGATATAATATTTCTCTTTAACAAGATAAAAAATCACAAGTTATGAAATCAATCGATATACTCGGGATACATAATAATATTATTTATCTATGTTTTACATATTTTTCAGTACAATTAAAGTTTTATTTTCTATGAGATCAAAAAACAGAAATAAGTTTAGCCAATAAGTAAAAAACAAAAATAAAAAATTAAGCGGCATAAATAAAAAAAAACATATTTCAATCATTCAATTCCATTTGGCAATGGAATATAAAATTCTAATGGATTGTTGTTCACCGATTACATAGGAATTAGGATGCTTGATCTTTCGAAGTATGTTCGGGTGTTTATTAAAAATTTCTTTTAAAATCGAATAAGTTTTTTTTATGAAGTAAAAATATATATTTTTTCTTGATAAAATACTATATAGACTCCGTATATAATGTCTCATTTTACCATAGACTCTCTATGAAAATTATATGTGTATTGGTATAGTCTCAAGTAGCCATATACCATTTGATGATTTGCAATTTGCAATTTGATGAAGAGATTCTAGGATACTTGCCAGAGCTCGAAAAAATTGACACCCGTCGTGAACGATGAGTAAAAAAAATATTCAGTAGGTACAATTTTCCATCTCTTCATTTCGTTCTATCAGCCACGCAATATATTCGTGTTCACTATTTTGCTATGCTCAGTAATTTCGTTGTCCTCGTGTTCCACACAACTCATTCACACCACAGCAAAGTACACGGCTATTCAAGCCTCACGAGATTTTGGTTGCTTGACTGAATGTTCTTGTAACCAGTCATTCATTTTCGCGTTGGTGAGTGATTTTTTTTTGCCACAGGATTTCAAGTATTCCCGAACATGGCTGAAGGCAAAGGAAGCCAAAAGGCCAAATGGCCGAAATCGCTACAGAGTTTGTGGGGCATTTGTTCGAGAAAAGGCATTTGCAGGATCGATTCGAGAAGTTTTGGTTTTTTCCACTTCATTGAATCTCCAAATGAATGACTGTTCTTTCGTCTTCACGGTAGAACGTTGAAATTGAATGAGTTTTTTTTCACTTACGTACATTCACAGCTTTTTGGAACGAATGAATGATCAAAGTAAAGCAACACAAAACAAGTTGACTCATCTTGCACAAGAGATTCATGAAGGCAAATTTGTGTTTACTTCATGTACGCTAGGAACAGTGCGTTATGACTAATATTTTGACTCAGTGAGGGTGCAATTTGAGAATTGAATATGATATTTTTAAGCTCTGATACTTGCCAATTAACGCGTGAATAGGAGCTTGCCTTAGTTGAGTCTTTGTTGTCAGCTGGCTCCCATCAAGTGAATGATCTTCTGAATACGAATGGTAAGCTACTTAACTTGTTCGTAAGTGATCCGCCCATCATAGATCCCTTCGAGCCGCCATCGGTTCTATTAAAAATTGAAACTTACCATAAGCCGTTTATTGTAACTGTGGGCGCCCGTTTTCGTGAAGAAGAATCCAAAGCAGCCCTCATGACACGCAACAACTATGATTTTGCCCGCTGTGATTACCAAGCCATAAATGCACCAATCGTTTGAGATGTTGAGTCAATATACTATGTAAAATGAATAACGTGGTACGGAGCCCAGATCTGCACCCCGTGTTCCTGTACACTGTGAACTAAAGCACGTTTCTTGCTCTTTCGTAAACGATTATGGCAGTTGTGGTGTCCACCACGGTTGGTTGAACTGCCTTGTAGGCTGGTAAGCTTTAACGGAATCAATTTCTCTGATAATTTGATCAATAGTGCTGTAGAAATCCATCATGGAAACATCTATACACAGTTAAAATTATTTTGTAATTTTCAATCTATTTTCATGCACATAAAAAGAGCATGCAAATAACTTTAAAGTCACATGAAGCTTTAAAGTTACACGACTTGAAAATCACATGTTGTATTTAAAACTGAAAACTTAAAATCACATGTTGTAATAATTGCTCGATTGAATTTCACATGATCTACTTCAGATGCTCGCCACTTTGTTTATTACATACAATTGTATTTTTTCACGTTAAAGCGGAAGAGATAATGATTGAGAGAGAGAGAGAGAGAGAAATAAGTAGTTTGTTGATTACCCCTACCAATAATTATCCAAACATGCAAGCCATGGGTATCAAGTCTCAGAAGAAATCTTTAATAATGAAAAATATCAATTTCGAAATTATACGTCACTCATTTCGTTAAAACACAAAAACATTCAGCCTGTTGCCGTAGTTCATTTTTTTAACACTACAAAAGTTTAATAAAATTCGTTCCCAGAAACTCAAACGTTCCATCCGCCATTGCTTTTATATTTATGTTATAAGAAGATTCCGGTTGCTGCGATGGGCGAATCCGGATTTAAACGGCGAACAGCTCAAAACAATTCTGAATCAGCAATAAAATCTGCTTCACAGGATTCGACAATTTACTATTTACATTTACTGCAGAACATTTTTGACATCTGAAGCAGTTTACACTGGTTTAATTGTTGAATACATGAATGTCCTCTTTTGTCTTCCGCTCTGCATGGAAGCTTATTCGAAAAAACGATCATGTAAATTCACATGTTTATGCATTGGAAAAAGTGTACAGTGAGATTTATTATCCTTGAAACGTGTACAAATGTATGATCCGATGGAAGTACACGTATTTTTCAATGTTTATCAATGCTTCAGATATGTGCATAATTTTTTATTTAAAATTCAATGAAGCAATGGATAACATTGAAATATTTTTACCATTTGAACGTTTTACATCACATGTAATTTCCATTATTTTTGACTGTGTACATCGAGTCCAGAAACGGTTCATCAGATACACAGATAAAAAGAAACATTGATTTTTATGCGTTTTCTAATGCACATAAATGGAATGCTAGAATTGGCAGAAGTTAATGGGATATTTCATGTAAATTGAGGTCAGATAACGCCTGCATCTAGCCTTTTGTATGACAAATTACAAACATTTTTGTATGTTGTATGGATGATTGCATACAACTTCGCTGCTTACGCCTCCTTCAGGTTGAAATTAAACGAGAGGAAATTTTACGCGCTTGTTAAAATTAATTATTTTTTTCTGTGTATGCTCTACGTCGCCTCCCATGAAACTATCCTGTCAAAATCGAGTCATCACTCGACGTCATCAGTTGTCGAGTGATGCTTCAACGGTTGTTAGTCTTTGACGTGGTCATGTGCAACATCGACTGTAGCAGCATTCTTGAGAAAATAAGGTTACATGCACCAGTTCGTCAGTCCTGGAATCGCCAACTGTTGTGGAATTCTGGCCATCGTACTCTACATGGATGAAAAACTCCGTTTTATTCATGTTGTATGCTGTTCAATCAATTGTTTGACACTCTTTTTAATATTAGTAAATAAGTATCTAAGGGAAGGTCCATTAATTATGTCACGCAGTAAGAGGGGAGGGGGGGTTTGAGAAAACGTGACGATCCATACAAAAAATTTAAAGGTCCATACAAAAAACGTGACAAGGGGGGGAGGGGGGTTTTGTAAAAAGTCAATTTTTGCGTGACGTAATTAATGGACGTTCCCTAAGAATAGTATAAAAATATTTTGTGATCAATCTTGTTATTGTCAAAGATGTTGTATTTTAATAAATAAATATAGGCAAATGGTGCTAAAATTCTAATAACGGGAGGTAAGTAAAATTTTAGACTTTTTTCGAAGCCCCTATGCTCAACAACAACCGAGATCATAGAGGAATGAGAATGCGTATATGTTTTCGGGGCATACCACTGCGACAACTAATGTGATCTATTGTAGTAATGTTTATATGTTAGTTCACTCTCTCTTTTTCTGCTAGTATTTGTTGTTTTATTAATGCTTGCCCAGTTTTGCTCCAAGTGCCGTCGAAACAAAAAGCATTTCGTGAGCACGTTGTACAGTTCTACGAACTGCATAGAAATCTCGGTTAAAGGTGTACGGTACAACATTTTAACACCGTTCAACTGTATCCATATCTTAAGATCACCAACAACTACTTGCATGCGAGGTAGTAGAAGACCAGCCAAAATTAACTTCAAAAGGACTTCATTCTTTTTCTCGTGCTTTCAACAACAATGATTCACTGAGCCAACGGGATGCCACAAAAAAGGTCAACTTTTCTCACCAGTACATCTGCAAAATATTGGAAAGAGTCGGAATAAAGTACCGAAAGCAGATGAGGCCCCGGAATACACTGCGAAACAGATTTGACGCTGAAATCTCAATCCACACTGGTTGATGAAAAAAAAAATCCGCCAAATGCTTTGTTTGTCCAAAACGAAACCTACTTCCCTCTTTCGAAGATCTACATTGCCGGAAACGATCGATACTTTTCCATGAATAGTGCATCTCCGAACACAAAATATCAGTTTAAACATAGATTTGAACAGAAAATGAAGTTGTACATTGCCATTTCCAAGAGAGGTATTTCGAAGCCATGGTTCATGTCCTCTAGTTTGACTATCAATTAAGATGTGTATCAGAACGAATGTTTGAAGAATTTTTTTTATCCCGTTTCTACAAAAAAAAAAGATGGGCAATACCCCAAGTAGCACACGACGATAATAATTAGTTATAGTAACTTGATTATGACTCAGCAAGTCATATTTATGTTATCTCAACCGAATGGCAACAAGTGTGCTACTAGGGACAAGTTCGGGCATGGTAAAGCGTCATCGCGTAACGCCAAAAAAAAACACAGTCGTTTTTGAAAACTTATTCGATCCCATTTGTACCCCAAAACGGCAACCCGACAAATCTGCCTTAGTGTCGCCTAATCGAATATTTTTTCAGTCAAAATTAGAGCACTTATCCTATATCTTTTGTTTTAATAAATCAGATCTTCTTCAAGTATTTTTGTCTTTTTGGGCAGTTTTAGCAAAAAACTCAAAAAATGTGGTGGCCAACCATTATAGTGCTAATGTAATGTAGGCTTAAATGACTTGTGGTTACCTTAACTGTTAGTACGTACATGATAAACTCAATTGTATGATTACAATCCATTTCATTATTACTATGTAAACCTAAATGATACGGTTCATTTACACCATCAGTTGCTTTTCATTGTTCCATAAATGAAAAGGAATATTGTTCATATATTGGAACAGGTTAAAGCGATTCACAGGATCGCACCGCAGCAAAAAGAGCGTCTACCTTAGAAGTCACAAAAGAACCATGCTCTCTCGAATTTACTTTTTTTTCGCGATGAGAGTTCTCTAGCTATGATGCAGTGATATGTTGTACCCTGTCTTGCACTTGGCGTAAAGTGGTGAGCATTCACAGCAGTATTGGGCAGAGAGGGTTGAATATTGCCATAACATCGATACTCGCAGTTCTGTTTCAAAGAGATTTTCAACACTCCTCACTTCTATGCTTCATTCATAACAGAAACAGTGTTGAAGGAACACACGGAAAACACGCACTTGCGTAGCTGTAATGCAGACCCGTGTTGAATACTGAAAAAAATGTATTGGAAAAAAATGTTTTACTTCTTCTACACGTTGAATTTTTAAAAAATACTACAATGTAATCACCTAATGTTGCGCACTACTTCCGACATAATGAATATGTTTATTATTAACGTATAAGAACGACTGTGAAATTGATTTCCACTAGTTTGTTTTTTCACGTTTCAGCTATAATAACAATATGAATCGATGCAGGCGGAGAAAATTCAAGCTGAACAATGCATTAGGTCCTAAGTAACATTGAGATATTCTCTTCGTCGACTTTCTCTTTGGTTAATAGCTTGTCTATTAAACGATTTGCTGACGATTTTGACGTATTGGATCCGTAATCATACTTATTACTACCGTAGTGTAAGTTGAAAATAGTTGAACATGTTCTTACATAGCCGTAGGAACGCAAAGAGAAAGTCGACAAAAAGAGTCTCCCAATGTTACTTAGAACCTAATGCATTGTTTTGCATGAATTGTCCAGAGAGTGCGTCCAACATGGTGTCAAAGAACCAGACAGATATAATATTATTAGGTATGCCGCAACTTTCAACGCGTTCCATGGGCTCCTGCAAAGAGCACATGTCACCCTTGTACCGCTTGAAAGGTATTAATATTATTCGCTCTCAAGTACCTAATTCAACACAATTGCGTGCACAGATGATCTTTATTCCTTTACACGCTCGTTCAGATCTACTCTAAATAGAGTAACTTTCACTCAGTTTCGTATTTCCATGCTAAATGTCAAAAACTGAGTAACTTGATATAAGGAAACTGAGTAAATGCTACTCTGATTGTAAAAGCACTGTACTTATAAAAATAGAGTAATTACAATGAACCTGTCAAAAGCGAAAAACGTGGTTCAGTCGATCAAAAGTTTTCAAGATGGGATGGCTGCATGTTGTAATCAAGAATCATTTTGACGTCGAAGTGCCGAATTCAATGCATTACCCAACAAACGTCAATGCTGAATAACTGTTTGTTCAAACAAATTTGGAGAAGTTGTTCAGCCTTTCCTTCTAGGAAGCTGAATAATTTCCCATATTTGTTGCTGAATAATTTCCCCAAATTTGTTTGAACAATTGGTTATTCGACACTCATGTTTGTTGAGGAATTACAATCAATCCACAAAATTTCAAATTTAAAGTATTCGACACTTCCTTTTCGACTGGACAGTTGTCGGAAACAATCAACAATTTCAATAAAATAAAAAAAAAAAAAAAAATTAGATACTGAATAATGTTCACTCAAATTTTGACAAGTGACCTAGTTAATCAGAACTGAGTAACTCCATAGATACTCTAATTAGAGTAGTTCCAGTTTTAACAAAACTGAGTCGTTTTATATTAAGTTTTGTAAAAATACAAACAAACGTAACTGAGTAATGTTTACTCTTCTTTTGACAGGTGACCTAGTTAATCAAAAATGAGTAAACTTCAAATACTCTAATTAGGGTAGTTCCACTTTTAAGGAAACTGAGTCATTTTCTACTCAGTTTTGAGTAATTACAAACGAGCGTGTATACATTGAAGCCGTTATTTACGTGATCGACTGGTTTCAAGAGGTGTCTCTCTAATGTTTTGTTCAGACGGTTATAGAGTTAAAACATGATACAATGCTATCTTGGTGGCGTTTTTTTGTTGATATTTTTTATAAAATCCATGTGTCATGTGATAACTCTGAAGTCTGAGGCTTTACCCAGTGTAAGTTCAAGACTAAAATTTTAATTAGGCATAATAACAAAACCACTTTTATCAAAATAGCATAACAAAATGTCATTTGGGAAATAATAAGTCCTGCTTAACAAAACTGTATTTCATTGTTCAAATGATAGATTTTACACTATCATCATAGTAAGCTTCTAAATCATAATTCTTATCAGCATCCTGTGAAAACAGCTGAAAACTTTGTAGTGAGAATGCAAAAAATAATGCTTGACGAAGTCCATGTTATTTAGGACACGTGAATGCGTAATCACCAATGAAAAGATCGATGTCGTTCAATCTGCGAAATTCCAAATACATTGTAGATTGCATCAGATATCACCTGTAGAACTTAATGATTGGCTGATTCATACAGAATGATGTTGAAAGATTTTCACGGCACATGCACCTGCATGATAATGATAGCTTAACAATGAACCAAAATGATCATGCTTGCTATTAAAGACTGGACTCGGAAAAAATTAGACACACAAAAATGATCACCAGAAATTCATTTTAAATCGGATTCTTCTTCAATCTCCAGGGATTAAATAACTATATATCGCTTCGTACCAATCCATTACAGGCTTGGCGATAAATCTGCCCGTTTATGGCGCCGGTTGTAACGAACGGCTTGCTGTACCGTCCGCACTCGCAAATCACCTGCCACAACAGGTACTTCTTCGTGAATTTGTCCATCTTTTTCTTCCGGAACTTTTCCGGAACTTCCATGCGGGACGTACCGACAAAAAACTCGAAGCCGGGGATTTGTTTGGTGTCCGCCTTGATAAATGTCACGTCGCCCATGACGAGACAGCCTGGCTTGACCAGCCACTCACGGTACAGCTTCCGCGCACGCAATTTGGCCACCGTGTTTTGCTTGTCAGTCCGGTTTGGCGCCCTCCTGAACTTAAAAACACGTAGCCCAGCTCGCTCCATGGACGAACCACTTCGACAAATTGACCTTTTTAGCCACGTCTCGAGTGGATAGGTTCGGGTTATTGTTAATGTACTGCCTTATCTTCCACGCCTTCTCTGGGTATTCTGTTTTCGGGGTTCGGCCGCTTCCAGGAATGGTGGATTTCAAGCCTTTTGTCGATCCATCTGTGCGATTGACCAGGATTATCGACCACCGCGCCCAAGATTTGCTAGCGTAGCTCTTCTTGTTTCAAATGCATCTTGAAAATTACATGACAGATCGCGATAACATTTTGCACACATGAACACTCTAAACTAGTATTACTCAAAATTTCAATGATTTTTACCCACGCGATGAAAAGTTACATCCAAAACAAAGCGTCGCTTTTTTCCGAGTCCAATCTTTAGTTGAACAGTATAAAATTTGTTGGGTGTGCCTTTAGAGAGGACAGCAAAATTCAAGAAACCGAGTGATGCAAAATCATCAAATTTCAATAAAAATATTAATTTTTGCACATGGTCCAGTTGCTTGCATTGTTTTCTTTGTCCATTCCTCCGTTTATGACGTTTATCGATACTTTTGTTGACCGTATATATATATATATATATATATATATATATATATATATATATATATATATATATATATATATATATATATATATATAAATAAATATATATTTATATATATATATATATATATATATATATATATATATATATATATATATATATATATATATATATATATATATATATATATATATATATATATATATATATATATATATATATATATATATATATATATATATATATATATATATATATATATATATATTGTAATTAATTAATTGTACAATATTTGTTGCTACTTATTGCAATGCCTTATGATAAACAACGTTTTTAGTTTTGCCGTTTTCTGGTTAAACCAACAACGCTGCTGGTTTGCCAATATGTGAACAGGTGACATAAAGTTGGTCGTATGAGACAAACGGATAACCCAAATTGTTTCCGCAAATTTCCAGTGACTGAACTTTTGCCTTGTTGATAGTCATATACAACTTATTTCTGGAATTGCGCTTTGAATGGCCACAATGCGATCGTTGACGTATTTATTTTTGGGAGCCAATATTGATCGTTCGCTCAGTCAAGTGTGGTTCTTGTAGTTCTGCACAATGCTCGGAAAAACAATTTGAATTAGTTCTTGTTTCGTTGCAGTGAAATTGCAAAATTCAATTGGCAACGTAGTTAGTCCTGTTAAAGTCCCAGCTTTGATTGTCCTATTTCCAATGTCCAGTAATATCTTAGAAATCCGCGGTTTGATTTTGCAACTGAACCCGCATGTTTAAAGTCAGTTTAAGTGCTTTTACGTGCCGGCGCAAATTAGAAGATTTCAGACACGCGTTGGTTTCATCAGCAGGTGTTGATTTTGGAATGATAGCGAATATCATCAGCGAGCAATATCAATGCACCACCGTAAAGATTGTCATTTCCACGCAGATCTTGTATTGTTCGTTTCAATGCTTCCAATGATTTTGTAAGTGCCATCGTGCATTCATCGTGCATGCATTCCATACGATTATTTTACATTGCTTCAGAACTTTGGCTATCGCACATGTCTTGGAAATATTGCAAGTCAAGTTTTCATAAATCTGCATAATCAGTGGGAGATCAAAACAGAGCCGTTTGTCCGGCATCCAACAACGTAGCAGCGATTCCTGAAGATGTCATTGTTAATGGCTGGACCACAACTGATACGTTGCGGATGCTTTCGCGTGAATTTGATAGATTTTCCATAGGTTTTCTGTAAAATTTACGTCAACGGAACGCATCCGCATCTACACGGTGTTCAATAAGTTTGGATACACTTTCAAAATTTGTTAAAAAAATGAAAACATGTTTTTTTATTTTTTGGATTTATGTTATTGAAAGCTATGTTTACAAGGAACGTTTACAACATTTCTCTTGGAATGACCCCCCCTTTGTACTCCTTAACGAGCTTCAAACGTTTCTCGAACGCGTCGCAGGCGGCACGCACGGACTGCATGGGCATTTCGTCCCAGATTTTGAGAATTACCGTCTTGAAATGATCCAAAGTGCTGACCTTGTATTCGTTCAGCTTCGCCATCATATAGGACCAAACAAAAAAGTCGAGAGGATTCAAGTCCGGGGAGCTGGGAGGCCACAAAGTTTTGTCCAGAAAGTCGGTTAAATTGTCCCGACACCAGGCTTGAACCACATTTGCCGTATGGGCTGGTGCACCGTCCTGCTGGAACACGTAGTGCTCATCGCCGTAGAGGCTTCGGAGACTGGGGGCAACAACCTTTTCCAAAACCTCAGTTTTGTAGTACGCCGCGTTGATTTTGACGTTTTTTTTCAATAAACACCAAGGGTAGCTTTCCACGTTTGCATACTGCCCCCCAAACCATCACCGACGCGGCACTTTGGAACCGAGGGATGTTTATATTGGATTCAGGAATGCTGTCCCTCGATGGCGCCCACACCCGGTCATTTTGCACATTGTGCGGCTGCTGCAGCACGAACAGTTTCTCGTCCGAAAAAACAAACTCTGACCAGCGTGCCGAGGAGGATCCTCTTAGCTCGATCCAACCGCTTTTACTGGTAGCCTCCGAAACGCCATGGACCTTACGTTTTTGTAAGGCCTGAAACCAAGGTCCTTGGTGAGTATGGTGTGAGCGGTTCCAATGGAAACGTTGAGATCTGCAGCCGTTTTCCGGAATGAGCGGTTCTTTTTGCGCCGAATTCGCTCCCTCACGATCTTGATGACCCGTGGCGTCCTCGCTGAACGCGGCCGACCGGATCTCGCACGGTCATTGGTCGAGGACGTCTCCCGGTATCGCCTGATGGTCGTGTAGACAAAGTTCCGCTTGACCCCATGCGATTTCAGCAGCCGAAATATATCGCCGGGTCGCTCACCGTTCAAAAAACGCTTAATTACGAAGTCCCGATACTCTTTCATCGCGCGTAACAAACGAACGCGGTAGCGTATGAATGAAGCTAAAGCTGACACCAATACCAATGCAGAATATGTACATGGCGCATACCTACGCAATGATGAAAACTTGTATTCGAACTTATTGAACACCGTGTATTGTGGGTGACCCTTAAGGCAATCTCACCTTGCGACCGTATTGAAATGTTTTTCCCGTCCCGAGAAGCTTCAATGAAATATATACCACTATTTCCATAATTGATAACTGTCATGATTTTGTCGTGAACATGTTTTTGCTGTTAGTTCATTTTTTCATTTATGCCCACATTTTTTGCTCAATCTTCTACAGTTGTGTTGTTGCTCGCACTGCAATTCTTGACTGTTGTGTGCATTGGACGGTCGGACAAAACCATACCCAATTGTGTCAATGATTTATTTGCAATCATTAGACACATATCCTCGATCAACACCATAGCTTCATTATACATTTCCATGGTGATTTGCATTTCTGGATTTGAAGTTACATTTCTGGATTTGGAATTAAGTGACGCATCCTATGAAAAATATCATCCGTCATATCGTCCATGAATTTGTCCCATAAGTCTGTGTATTTGAAAGAAAACATATTGAGAACATGTATGAATTACAAATAATGTTTTATTTGATTTCGATGTCATAAAAATAGTGCATAAGCAAGCGTATATTCTCAATTTGTATCATTTTATCGCAATTGTAACTTTAAGAATGCTCCACGATATGTCGAACACACTTGTTAAGTGAATGTTCCCAAGGCTTCGAATGATGTCGGTCCACGAAGCATCCCAAAGCATTTGTCGAAAACACATTCGGATGACCTCCAACTGGCGTTCCTTCTTGCGCCGTTGGTATTTCTCCGAAGATTGATTCCAAGTATAATATCTTGGCATTTTAGCATAAAGCAACGTTCTTTCAAATTCATCAGCTTAACCAATAGTGAAAAAACTTCTCAATGTAGTAGAAAGTGGTTGTTGCACTACGTTATGAGTTGTAAAATATACGCGTTCACCATTTTCGAGATGAACAGCTAAATTAAACAGTCGGAAAGCTTTCATGAACGCAAAGGGGAAATTCGCCATATCGCTTCATTGCTGCTAATATATCGTCGCAATTGATATTGTGTTATTTTGTCGTTCGTGCTTGCATCAGCTACACCAAAAACTTCTATATCTCTTCTTTTGTGACATATTTGCATATGTATTCGATGGATTTAATGGAATTGCAAAACTCAACGTTAATGTGAGCGTTGAAAGATTTCTTGCTGTCTATTATGATATTCCCATATAAAATGGCAATTAGGTTTTTTGTTACTTTTTTTTCATTTCCCAGTAAATTTTTCTTATTTTTTCTTTATATAAACCTGTTGGGAACCAAGACAAACCTAATAAAAAAGAAATCACGTAAATCCAACGTGTCGATCGTGAGTTTTGCTGTCACGAACGGATAGCATTTCATTTTTATAAATATTGATATAAGATATATAGTTATGATACAACACGCACCAGAACCAACAGCCAGTCAGCAGGAAACCATGGCCTGGCAACCGAACATGCACCGTCAGCATAACCCCTGGACTTCAGACACCAGCAACCGATGCCACTCGGTAACCAATCAAGCACCATCAGCAGAATTCCTGAACTTCAGACCCGATCAGCCGATGTCACTGTTGTTCCAAATAGGCAGGCACATAAAATAGCATAGTTAGCATAACGTAGGTTATAAATAGGGATTAATATTAATTATTTGGGCAGTTCTTAGTTAGAAGTGATCGATGTAACAGTAGTGATCGTGAAATAAATCTTTTTTTTATGTTCCAGTGCGACTTGGATTCATAATTGGCGCAGCCGTCCGGAAACGGTTGAAGTGACTAGTGAGTTTACAAACAGTGGTAGTTCAGATTAATAACCTGCACAGGAAGCGGTTCCGCGTCAGCATCGTCGACTTAAGGATTTCATCCGTCGTATCGAATTGAGGACCCCCCGGCTCACAGCACCTGAACAAACAGCAACGTTCAACCGCGAACCACCTAGGACACGACAAGCAAAAACCGTGAGTAGAACCTTTTTTATCTAAGTGAAAAGAAAAAGTGTTACCCACGTCTGTGACAAACTTTTGTCGCAGTTGAACAAATTTTCGAGTTCTAAGAGAACGGAAATTAATTCCCCCCGCAAATTTAAACCGAGTTTACGAGTTCTAAGAGAACGCAAATTCATTCCCCCGCAATTTGAAACCACTAATGCGCAAGCGAGTCAAGTGAAACCAGACACAGCGTTAGCTTTGTTTCACTTATAATAGCACCACTTGTTGCATAATAGTGTAGGTCAGGTACAAAGATTCACAAAGTGAACATACCTTATGCCAAAAGCAACCCGCAAAAACAGAGATAATTTTTTCGCAGGAGAAAATTTTCAGAGAATTCATCAGAAACCTCTGACGACGAAGATAATAACCCATTAAAAATGGAAGAAATTTCGAATCAGCTCGCCCAGATGATGGCAGCTATTACCAGCCTTCAAGCTAAACAGAGTCAGCTTGAACAATTAACCACCGCTCCGGCCGGAGGAAACCCAGTAGCGGTAAATTCCGGAGAAGTTCCGATTGGGGACTTTTTCAGAATTCCAGATCCCATCAAATCTTTACAATCTTTTGAAGGCAACCGAAAACAATTGTCTTCATGGCTCAACACAGCGGAAAATACGCTGAACCTCTTTAAAGATAAAATTCCACCGCAATTATATGCGATGTATGTGACAGCAGTCACCAATAAAATTAGTGGAAAGGCAAAAGACATCTTATGTCTAGCCGGCAATCCACAAGATTTTGATAACATAAAAGAAATACTAATCAACGCTCTTGGCGATCGTCAAGAGTTATCTACATATAAGTGCCAGTTATGGCAGAATAAAATGCTGGATAGCATGACTATCCACAAATACTACCATCGCACGAAAGAAATCGTGCAAAACATAAAAACCTTAGCGAAGCAAAACGCAAAATATCGCGACAATTGGGAAGCTATTAGCACATTTATCGACGAGGATGCATTAGCCGCATTTATATCCGGACTACGGGGTAATTATTTCGGTCACGCTCAAGCAGCACGGCCCAAAGACATCGAGGATGCATACGCATTCTTATGCAAATTTAAAAGTCAGGAAATCAATGCCAGTAACATGGATGAAATTTCTAAGACAAGGTTTACAAATAATAAAACACAAATCAATAGCAACAACAAAAGCTACGATCCAAAGTCCCAAAAACAACAGATGAAACCAAAGTCAAATCTACCCATCAAACCAGAATTTGATAGAAAAGATTCAGTTGAACCAATGGAAATTGATCCATCCCTTCGCAGCAGATTGAGCTATAATAAAAAAACATATAAATAACAATGAAATTTCTAGTGAATTGGAAGACCCAACTTCGAATGAGTCATCCGATGATGAAAACGAAGTAAATTTTTGTCAGCTGGATCAAACGCAAATAGAAACATAAATTTTTTACCATACTTAGTTTCCAACAATGTTAAACTACTTATAGACACTGGTGCCAACAAAAACCTCATTCGGCCTGGAATACTTAAAAAAACAAAAAAGACCAAACCTGTTAAAATAAAAAACATAACTGGTACGCATACTATCGAACGGAAAGGAAAATTCAATTTTTTCGGAAATAACATTCCCACCCAGAAGTACTACGAAATCGCCTTTCATAATTTTTTTGAAGGTCTTATAGGGTCAGAATTTTTGTCAGAAACAAATGCCATTATCGATTATAAAACAGAAACAATAAACATAAGTGGAAATATTTTGCCATTTCAAAAATACTATCCCTCGAAAAAAACATTCAATCATATTGTTACGATTTCAACTGAAAACAATGGTGATTGGTATGTCCCAAACTTTACAAAATTAAGTAATGATTTAATGATATCACCTGGACTTTACAAATCAGAAAATTGTAAATCAACAATCCTCATTGAAAGCAACAGTAAAGAAATTCCAAAAAACATTCCGAAACTTGCTCTTAAAGTTAACAATTTCGAAACAATCTCTCCGATTCCTATAAAGAAACATAAATCCTTAGAAACATCAGACATCGAAAAATTAATACGCACAGAACACTTATCAGAGCATGAAAAATCAATGTTAATCGACGTCATTTTAAAACATCAGGACACTCTGCTGAGAACTGGCGAAAAACTCACAGCAACTACAGCTGTTAAACATAGAATAAAAACTAAAAATGATCAGCCCATCTATACAAAAACATACAGGTATCCCCAACATTTCAAAAAGGATGTCGACGAGCAAATTCAAGAAATGCTTGAATGTGGCATTATCAGAAATTCTCTGAGCCCCTATTCATCTCCTGTATGGGTCGTCCCAAAAAGTCTGACGCATCAGGTAAAAGAAAGTCAGGGTTGTCATCGATTACCGTAAACTTAATGAGAAAACGGTTGACGACAAACACCCTATACCACAAATAGAGGAAATATTAGATAGCCTCGGAAAATCCGTGTATTTCACAACATTAGATTTGAAATCCGGCTTTCATCAAATAGAAATGTGTGAAAAGGACATGGAAAAAACAGCTTTTCTACCGGACAAGGGCACTTTGAGTTTACAAGAATGCCCTTTGGCCTAAAAACGCACCAGCTACTTTCCAGCGTGCGATGAACAGCATTTTAGCCGAATACATCGGAATAATTTGCTTTGTATATTTGGATGATATTATTATAATTGGTTATAATTTAAAAAATCATCTAGAAAATGTGTCGAAAATATTAAAACGTCTCTCAGACTTCAATCTTAAGATCCAATTAGATAAGTGCGAGTTTATGAGGACAGAGACGGAATTCTTGGGGCACGTGATAACTCCACAAGGAATAAAAACAAACCCAGATAAAATAAAAAAAATCTTAGAGTGGGAACTACCTAAAACCAAGAAACAGATAAAACAATTTCTAGGCCTCACCGGTTATTACAGAAGATTCATAAAAGATTATTCTAAAGTAACCAAACCACTAACAAAATTTTTGAAGAAAGAGGCAGAGGTAAATATAAATGATCAGAATTTTAAAGATGCATTCTCTAAGTTGAAAAACATCATAGCATCTGATCAGGTACTAGCATATCCTGATTTCGAATTGCCATTTATTCTTACTACTGATGCGAGTAACTACGCTCTCGGCGCGGTATTATCGCAAAAACAAGATGGTATTGAACGCCCCATAGCATTCGCCAGTCGAACGCTTAACAATACAGAAAATAATTATTGCACAACAGAAAAAGAAGCGTTAGCAATAATGTGGTCAATCAATAAATTTAGACCGTATCTCGTCGGTAACAAATTTACTCTTGTAACAGATCATAAACCTCTTTGCTACATAAAAACCTCTAAGAAAAATTTGAAACTAATTAACTGGAGCTTGGAGTTGGAAAGCTACGATTACGATGTTGTTTACAAAGCCGGAAAGACGAATGTCGTAGCAGACGCTCTTAGCCGAAAAATAGATGCAAATTCGAACGAAGCACAGAGAACATTTTTCAATATCAAACTCACATTTCGTTATAACCCAAAACATGGTCGAAGACGTAACTTCAGAAAACAGACAAGATATAATAGTGCGTACTGAACACGAACGTGCTCACAGGGGTATATCAGAAATGGAAAAACAAATAAAAAGATCCTATTTTTTCCCTAAAATGACAAAGAAAATCAGGCAAATAGTTAATTCTTGTTCCATCTGTGCTAAGCACAAATATGAACGTAAACCATATAACATTAAGTTATCACCTAGACCAGTTGAAACCGCACCATTTCACAGAGTTCACATAGATATTTTTGGAATAGACAAACAAAATTATTTATCACTTATATGCGCATTCTCAAAACATTTGCAAATGATAGAAATTCCATCTCGGAACCTAATAGATATACAAAAAGCCCTTTCTCAATACATTGGAATATTTGGAGCACCTAAAAAAATAATTTGTGATCACGAAGCAGCTTTCACAAGCCTGCAGTTAAAAATGTTCCTAGCTAATTTGGGAACTGAAATAGAGTTTGCCTCATCTTCCGAGTCAAACGGACAGATTGAGAAAACACACAGCACTATCATAGAACTATTCAATACTAATAAGCATAAGTTTGAAGGACAAAGCTCATCAGAAATTATTGCCATAGCAACATCGCTTTATAATGATTCAGTGCATTCGTCCACATCATTCACACCAAATGAAATTGTGTTCAATCAACGAAATATTGTGAATCCAAATCAAATTGCAGAGGAAGCAAAAGATGTGTATGCAAAAGTCTTAAATCAACTAAAAAAGTCTGCAACTACAATGACTAAAAATAATTCTATGAAAGAAGACCCTCCAACTTTTATCGAAAACACAGACATTCAAATAAAGAAAAACACTAGAAAAAAATTAGATCCTAGATTTTCAGAGGCAAAATGTCTGAAAGACAATAAGTATTCAGTGGTTATTAACAGAAACGTTAAAAGGAATAAAAATAAACTGAAACGTACAAGGAAACCATAATAACATGACTTTTTTTTCTTTTTTTGTAGGTTCAAGTCAGAAGCCATCAACCCTTTGGAACATCTAATCACTCAATCTTCAAATTTCAGCCGAAATCACAATAACCAAAATAACTAACAGTCAACTTATTTTCTAATTTCAGTTCAACAAGAGACGAAGACGGAAGAAAACGAAAAAACTTTACTTTAAAAACATTTAGTTACACAACTGCCCATTAGAAATGATAAGAATACCTATAGCCATAATTATATTTGTCGGAATCCTTAGATTAAATTGTCAAAACATAGAAATCACAAATTTAAACACACATCCAATTTTAACATTGAAAACAAAATCATGCAAAATACAAACAGGAAATTTTCATATTATCCATCCAATCAACATAACTAATCTTGAATTAACCATCAATTCTTTGACCAATCTAGCATACAGAAAGATCAATAATCATCTATCAGAAATAGTGAAACTAAAAATTAAACTCTTATATTCTAATTTTATTCAACTTAAACCACAAAAACGAATAGTTAGGAGCCTCGACCTAATAGGAACGACATGGAAATGGATCAGCGGGAGCCCAGATGCAGAGGATCTACACATCATAAACTCTACCATGAACGAACTAATTGACAGCAATAACCAGCAATTGAAAATTAATGAACAGCTCGGAAACAGATTGGCATCATTATCAAACACAATAAACATGGTAATTGAGAGTAAACATGAGAACCAGATCATTTTAAACGAGATAGAAACTATTACCACTATCATGAATATTGACCTTATGAACAACATTTTGGAAGAAATCCAGGACGCGATACTATGGACAAAAGTCTCTATAGCAAACAATAAGTTTCTTACAGCACACGAGATAAACACAATTAAAACATTATTAGAAGATCAAGGAGTATATACAGACCTACCAGATGAAGCACTCAGCCTAGTCCAACCAAAAATTGCAGTCAACGGAGAAACTCTACTTTATATTTTAAGAGTACCGGAACTCGAGAAGGACGAGTCAACAATATTCCAAATTCACCCACTCAACAACAACAATTCAATGATAAAACATTATCCAAGAAACCTGATCAAGAGCGGAAATAGCCTATTCACCACAAACAAACCAGATGAATACGTTCAACACATCAGTTACATCCGTAAGTACTCTGACAGTTGCATATCCAAGTTAATATTGGGCACGAAAAGCTTCTGTACTACCATACGAGAAAACAAAACTGAAGCACAACTTATAACAGATAACCTCTTACTAATCAATAATGCGAAATCAGATCTTTTGAAATCTGATTGTGGCCCCGATAACAGAGTACTGAAAGGTAACTTTTTAATATCATTCTCAAACTGTACTTTGAGTTTTGGAAATCAGCAATTCGTATCTCTTAGCCACACCGTTCAGCCATCCATCTTTCAAGGAGCCATGCACAACCTTGCAATACATTATCACCAGGAGGAAGACGATTTGAACTACGTCAGCAATAGATCCATAATTAACCGAAAGATGATCGACCACGTGTACCTGAAACAATTCACCCACCACCTATGGAACTGGAGCTTATTAGGAGGAATAACGCTCTCAACAACCCTAACTATAACATTAGCCATCTTTGCTCTCTTACATTACAGACAAACTGTTCGTTACTTCATTGCAAAACTCACCAAGAAAGAATTCATACAGAACCCCAGAGAAGACGCGTGAGGCCACGCTTTTTACCCCCGGAGGAGTTATGATACAACACGCACCAGAACCAACAGCCAGTCAGCAGGAAACCATGGCCTGGCAACCGAACATGCACCGTCAGCATAACCCCTGGACTTCAGACACCAGCAACCGATGCCACTCGGTAACCAATCAAGCACCATCAGCAGAATTCCTGAACTTCAGACCCGATCAGCCGATGTCACTGTTGTTCCAAATAGGCAGGCACATAAAATAGCATAGTTAGCATAACGTAGGTTATAAATAGGGATTAATATTAATTATTTGGGCAGTTCTTAGTTAGAAGTGATCGATGTAACAGTAGTGATCGTGAAATAAATCTTTTTTTTATGTTCCAGTGCGACTTGGATTCATAATTATATATATATATATATATATATATAAATATAGAATATATATATATATATAGATATATATATATATATATATATATGCTTATTTGAGAAAAAATGTTCTACACGCTAAAAAAATTGTATTCTAGTTTCGGTTCAGTTCATTCTAAATCACCCTAATGTGGAATAATTCAAAATATAAGTTAAGTTTACTCAGTCGTGGTTTACGCTACAACTCAATTTCGACATGAGTGCCTCTGCAATCCTTATGAGCACTCATGCTGAATTTGGATGCTAACGGACCATTGTGGCTCCAGCTATAGCGTAAACCATGGCTGAGTAAACCCTAGCAAATGTCGTAGGCATGCTATGATTTGAAATATTCATATAACCTCGATAATGCTCACAAGAAGGGCATTCACAAAAAATAATTTTACGTGTAGGGTAAACGCTCAATGAGCGTACCGATTGTTGTGTATGAAGACCTCATACACTACTATTGATACATTAAATCTTCTAACGTTCCGCAACTATTGGGGCATTTATACTGGCAATAGTTCTGACAGTCGGAAGATTATAAAAGAAACTTGTTTCATAATATTTATAGTATTTAACTTTATTACGCAGATTTTTTTCCGACTCCCAACTTACTGTTCTAGATACACTTCCAGGAGTATTTATTGGGTGATATCAATGGCTACAATATCAATGTCTCTCAATTAACAACTAGAGTAGGAAACGGCTTCAGCTCCCCGGGACTCTATTCCAAGCACGGGGTAAACGTTAACCTACAACGTTCATTTTTTGCAGTAGGGTGCTTCATTTTTTGCAGTTGATGGAGCACCATACTGCAAAAAAATGAGCGTTGTAGGTTAACGTTTACCCCGTGCTTGGAATAGGGTCCCGAGGTACCAACGCCGATCCCTACTTTATTATGAATTAATGGACAACACTCGTCAAAAAGTGTTACGTAGATTTGCAGAAATATATAAATTATTCTCAATGGAAGAAACTCAGATGAATGTGCTCTCAGGGCTTTCTTACTTATCAGAGCAACTGCTTTCAATTATTCAGATTTTTTTTTATCTACTCAAAGAGGGGTGTTAAAAGCCTGTTGGCTCCCCTAATTATAGACACAAGACCTTAACGATAGACGTTTAGAATGCTTCCAATAGTGCTACCTGTGAAGCCATCGCTTTGATTCTGAGGAACTTCTTCCAGAACCGTGTATGATACAAATATGGGGCGAAGATCGATTAAGATCACGGCAGAAGTTCCACAAGGTTCCAGCCTTAGCCCGAAGCACCGGAACGAAATGTACACCGCCGTGTTGAGGCTAAAGCTGCAGATTGAAGTCGAGATCATCGGCTTTGCGGAAGACGTCGGACTAACAGTTTCAGGACACTGGAAGAGGACCAAAGTATACGCTCCATACACAATTTCGAAAAATTGTTTGGAGAAAAGTCTAAGATGGTGGAAGGGGGTCTGAGATGTTCAAAATGAGTCAAGGTGGTTTATGCACAGGCCGTAAAAATAATGATTTGCTCTATCTGAACACTACATTTTGTCGTCAACACTATTGTGTGTCACAGTTACGGTCGTAAAAGAACGTGATATCGCAAAAGTAAATCAGCTTTCTAAAAAGTTGCAAATAATCTCGAACGCGATCCTTCTTTTACAACAATAAATAAGCCGCATAGCTTAAGGAACGGACATGTTAATAAATCGAAGTAATAGCGTAGTCCCAAAATTGAAATAATTCCGGCATTATTTATGGACCATACCTATAATTTAAAATGTACAAAGTTGATTTGCTATGGAAGTTATTTAGTAATTTATGATTCATTATTCAAACCTATTATGGATCATTGGCGATTTATTTCTGGAATATTTTCAATACTTTATTGATCATATGCAAATATTTTAGTTCACAAAGGTTACATTCTTAAGTTCAATTTTACAAGTTTATGGAAGGATATTGAACCTTTTATGGACCATTTGCAATATGCTTATGGGTAATCCGTACAATCCGTTTCATACCGTAAACATATAATGGCACATGTTTGAAATTTTTTTGAAAGCATTGTTTTAAAGTTCTGAAATTTATATAAAGCATTGATCACATTGCTGTGTTTTATGGATAATGTTATTTTTTTAATGATTTTAATCAGAGCTTTTAGATCATATATATGTTTTTTATTGAACAAATGTATTTTTTTATGGAAAGCCCTTATGCGTCCTTGCCTTTGCGTTTAAGTTAGCATCAGGAACGTGAACGTACGCCCAGGTACGTAAGAAAGGCGAAGACGATCAAACCCGTTAACGCAAGGAAGGTGAGCGATTACTTCAAACACAATCCAAATCATTCGATTCGGGACGTAGACAATGAAGCGGGACGGGCTTGCTTTCAAGGTAAGGAAGGCACCTAACTGAACCGATAATCAGCATATGGCGCCAGGAACCGCGAGTGGTTGGTGCAGACGAAATGCATCGTATTCAGCAAGGCGTAAATGCATCGTATTCAAATTCAGCAAGACGTAAATAACGACCGTCACCATTAACGGCGTTCTAAAAGGTGACATTCTGATTTGGCTGGATCTGGAATCGTGCCATTACGCGAAACCGGTGATGGAGTGGTACGTAGCCAACGATGTTGTTTTTGTGCCGAAGAATGCAAATTCCCCAAACCCGCAAAAACTTCACCCTATAGAAAAGTTCCCGGCGATTATGAAGGGCAAGCTCCGCAAAACAGGAAAGGTCTTTAAAAACGACAAGGATTTAAAGAGAGAAAGGATGAAAGTGTGTAAGAACTATGGCGCAAGGTTTTCATAGGACTCAATGGGTAGCGTTAAGTCCAAGGTGCAGGCATTGAGCATAGGAGAGGAGGTTGAATAAATCAACGCTGCAAAAACATAGCTTATATGTATTTATTTACTTCCTGAGATTTTCAAAAATATCCGACTTAAAATGACTTTCGGGTGATCATTGTTGTCTGTTGCATTTTTTTCGAGTAGAATCTATAAAAGGCCTCTTATCGCTTGGAGTAGGATTCTCCTTCATATTCTGTAAAAATAGCAAGGCGAACCAAACCAAAAACAAAGATTCTACACTGTTGGAAAGAGTAGAGTAAATTTCTGTTCATATCATGCACATAAATGGAGCTTCACATAATACACAAATTTATATTGTCTAAAATAGTGTATGTAAGAGTATAATCACAGAAAAATAGATTTAACCCTTATAAGCTTTTCTTAGCTATTCTTAGAGCACTCACTTTACGTTCGATCTAAATGGTGGAAAGTAGGTAATAGTGCCACTTATGAAACGCATGTTAATTTACCTGGTGTTTGACGCTTACACTGAAAGTTAATTTTAGTTTATATGACAAAATCGAAGATAATACTCACAAATCCATTCGTTGTTTTCTGCAACGAAACTGATTTGTACTTTTTATGAAGATACGTTCGTAATTAATGGCCCACGCGCAACTGTCAAAATCACGAGACTTTTGTTGACACAGAAGGAACATTTGTACATTGTACGAAAACAATACAAAGAGCTACGAATATTTGGTCACAAATTAAAAAGAAACGTGCATGAAGGACTGACAGATCTACTTTATTGACTCAAAATGTAATTGACAAAAAAACGCAACCACGTATCCAGCGTTTTTTCAATGTTTCTGACTTGAGATTCGAACTTAGATTTTTGGAAAGTGCTGATTCATGGTTCATGGAATTCATGGTTGATCTCACTAGGCCATGCTGATTCGCGAGAAAATGCTTGATTAATGAGCATGAAGTTAAAACTCGCGACACCGCTTTAATTTTTATTTTGAGATAAATAAATTGTTCCCGCTCATACCAGCAGCAATACCATCATGCATGAGTACGGTATAAAAGAGAAACCGTGATTGGCTGGTCTTCAAGAAATTCATTTCGTGCTTTTTACAAAAGGGTGTAATGATAGCACCAGATAAAAAGCGTTATGAATATTTAATACAATATACGAGACATTTGTTCTATGTGCAAAATCCATCTTTACGAAACGCGTGAAAGCTACTTTACGTATATAAATATTCAGTGTACGCAGAAACGAAGTGTTCATTTCATCGAATGTTACATTGCAATCAATAGATGGCAGTAGCGGTTTTACTCTATGAAATGTTCACGGTGTTATTTCTGTTAGCCTGTGTCAAAACTAAAATCTAACCAAAAAGAATGTTGATTCCCAATCGAACATTTCAAATCAGAATAATTAAAGTTTATTTAAGAATCTAGAAATCACATACAATAATTATACACACTAATAATAAATAATAATACATAATACAAAATGATAATATATAACAATAATACATAAGAAACGCCAGACTCTTTACAAAGCGGTATACATTTTTTTTCCGGATCAACAATATACAGTATCATATATAATAGATACGTAAACTTGTAATATATATATATATATATATATATATATATATATATATATATATATATATATATATATATATATATATATATATATATATATATATATATATATATATATATATATATATATATATATATATATATATATATATATATATATATATATATATAAATATATATATATATATATATATATATATATATATATATATATATATATATATATACATATATATATATATATATATATATATATATATATATATAAACCTAATTATATGAATACTTCATGCTAATACTGAGGAATGTGAGGGGCCATCAGGGCACCCAATTGAAGCAGACTGGATGGGGAGAGCGGGAATAACAAATCCTCATTGCTAATAGTTTGTGAATAGAGGGCGGCTCCTTTCACCACAAATTGGGGCATCCTAATGTTAGATAGCTCGCCTTCTTACCAATTGTTCAATCGTGTTGTTGGAAGGAGATTCTTTTTATCACCGCAGATACGTATAAGTGATGTTGCATATCGAGCCATCAAACCTGGTTTTTGGCCCTTCGTACAATTGCGAGATTATTAAAGCTTTATCAAGTCAACAGAATGTAGAGCATGTTGCCGTCGGACCTAGTTTCCGTGCAACAATGGGTGGTAGTACATAGTTCATATAATATCATATCATCATAGTTTTAGACACAAGACCTAAAAATAACACTGCTTTCTTAGTGAAGCAAATAAACATGACTAAATAAACTGTTTCTTTTTTTGCATCTTATGTTTCATCCCAGCGCGCTGCAGCGTCGCTTAAACATTATTTATGGAGCTTTTTGACAGCATCGCTGTTTTCTTCGACGTTGGTAAGCATCCCATCTTTATTGAAACGTGTCTGACGCATTACTAAGTACACTGATGGGGAGATCATGTTTATGTTTCATAAGATTGAAAACAATACGTATTTTCAAAATTGATTTTCGCTTTCACATACGCCCTTTTCAAAAGTGAGTGTTGCGTCGCAAGAAGTTTTACGATGTAAAGTACGTCTTTTTTTAAACCAAATAAATGCGTGAAGGTGAGTGTTGCGTCGCAAGAAGTTTTACGATGTAAAGTACGTCTTTTTTTAAACCTAATAAATGCGTGAAGGTGACAAACCAGCCAGGCACGTTATTAATAATATCAAAAATATGAAAAAAAAAAAAAAAGCTGGAAAACAGCGTTATTCAGCTCGTTTAAAGCTCTTTATTTACCTTCATGTAAAGAAGACATTAATATTTATCGAGAAGTTCATACGTGCAATACGATTTATTTTTATTTCATTAATTCTCAAAAGACAAAAACTACTGAATTAATCCTTTGCTATTTATATGCCAAATCCTTGCATTGTGTATTTCTTTCTGCTAATAATATACACACTCCTCTCCTAATTGTTTACCATGTCTGTTTGATCAACAGCAATTTTTCTTATGCAATCTAATTTGCTTACGTCTACAATACAGACCACCATTCTCAGTTTCTGGTTAAACGATGATATGCCTTATTAGTGGTTTCAATCACAGACAAAGACGAACTCTTTAACGGACTACATTATTTAAATGCCTCTCGATTGATTAATGACCTGTCAAAAATCTTTGTGGATGCTTAATATTGGCAAATGAACAACTAATAAACGATCAATCTTTTCCACACGATGCCTCATTAGTTAGACACAAGACTACTCCAATAACATCACATAAAGGCAGAAACTAATACCTGCTTAGCTTTAAATCGTGCAAATCGTTCGATATAACTTTATTTCGAAGCCACCTATTTCTAAGCTTCCCTGTAGTCTCCTCCCTCAAAATTCCAACAGGATTCGTTTTAGATCAATTGGAGATAATATATCGAAAGCTGGCTAAAAGGGATTGGCAGATTACTAAATATACTCTTGTGCCACTGCCACTTTTGAATGAACGAGCGATTAAAATATGTTTCGCGACCATCGCCGAAAACCAGGAAGACCAACCCAGCAAACTACGAGTGGTAAATTGATGTAGTCAAGTGGCTGCTGCTGAACCGATTGTGGAACGGGTGCAGCCGATTATTATTGAATTTGCTTCGATGTTGGATGGTTCCTTATAAGGAATAATCTACAATCGACCGCGTCAAGACTTGTCTGGTGAGTCTTGCATCAATAGCGGTTTTATGCAACAAGAGACTTCCTGTTATTCAAATTTACAAAGCGATGGATTTTAACGCCACGATTACGGAGGGTGTGCAGGTTCGAGAAAGGTTTGGAAATTTCAAATCAATGCTCAGTATTCCACAACTGCTAATTACTTGTTTTCTAATGTATTGAACTCTAGTGAACGGGTTGTCAAGACCAATCTCATCAAATCAATGAGATCATACTGTACCTTAATATAGGATCGTGTTTATATGATTATAAAATTGATAGCATAATTCGGCAGCCCTAAGTTTGCACCTTTAAACTGAAGAAATAATCCCTAAAAAATTGAAATTCGTTCCATTAAAAACGTATTTATTACCCATAACGCTCGGATGAAAATCTATAAAGAATTAAAAATGATCCATAAAATAAAGCAATGTGATCCATAGTTAGTATCAATTTTAGCAATAAATTGTCAAAAATATACCGTTATATATCTGGAGAATGATCTACAAAATTGTACGAATAATCCATAAACATATTGCCAATTGGCTATAAAAAGTTCAATATCATTCCATAAACTTGTAAAATTAATCCTTAAAATGTAACCTTAGTGAACTAAAATTTATGAATATGATCAATAAAGTATTGAAAATGTTCCATAAATAAATTGTCACTGATCCATAATCGATTTGTATAATGAACCACAAATTTCTAAATGTTATCCATAGCAAATCAACTCTGTGCATTTAAAATAATAGGTAAGATCCATAAGTTATTCTGGAGTTATTCAAATTTTGAGTTCAATTTTTTTTAATTCTGGCTACGGAAAAATCGATCCTTGACTGCACTACTATCAAGGGTAAGTCGCTTAGAACAGTGTGCCAGCCTACTCAGTAGACGAATTATTTCATAACTGCTGCACTTCGATTTTCAATCCATACCACATGTGTGGCATATCGAAGAACACTTTTGACAGTAAAGGATATAGAAATAAGAAACCAGCAACCTTGTCAATATGCATTTCCTGGTTGCCAGTTTCAGTATTAAATAACAACTTGGGCTGTCAACACATCGGCACTTTCGGCACACTACGGGAACTCCGAGAACATTGCAACGCTTGTGGACACTGTCAAAAAAATAGCACAGGAGAAAAGTGTATTCGGCGATCCACCCTTTGGCTACTACTCAGATTAAATAACATGTCCGTTCCGTTAGCTATGTGGTTTATATATTGCTGTAAACGAAGGATTGTGTTGGAGAAGATTCGTAATTTTTCACTTTTGTCACCTCACGTTCTTTTACGACCGCAATAAACTTAAGACTTCATCAAACTTTTATTCCAGATAATTTTTATTAAATTATGCCGGGCAAACGCTTGCCGTCCAACTCGCTATCGCTCGACGGACCAAACTACAAAAAACATCCTCCATTTGCATTATACCGGGCAATGGCTTAAATCAGTCGTTTGCTTGGAGACGCTATAATAACTTGATAACTGACCTAGGTATTTGAGAGCGCAACAGGTAAAATACCTGACAATAAAATAAAAATGTTCCCACAATGCTATGCGAATACCAAATTGAGTTGAGACAATACCTAAACCAGGTATCCTAAATAACAAGTTTTGTTATTCGAGAGATATTTTGCTTGCAATTCTTAGGTATTTTGCTTAGGTATTTTACCTCTTATACTGTACTATTAAATACGAAAGCCTGTTATCAATATCAAAATAAGGGCCTGTTCATAGACCACGTAGTCTCATTTTTGAAAATCTCAGATGATCTGAGGGGGCTCCTACACGTAGATTTTGCTCCATTTTTTTTTTTGAAATTGTGTATGGCGCGTAAGCATTGGTCAAACCCCCGTAGTTTTTGAATAGTCCCTAAGGTATATGTTATTCTCTCCTGCTCGGGTATGCTAACACTTCGGATATCGAAATCATCGGCCGCTTTCTATCGCCTTAGTTATTCTATCCACAACTGCTCAGTACTCACAGTGGTATTTCTAGCACTTGGAGAAAAGCACAACAAATCGTTGCTACTATGTCACAATGTACAATATAGCGTTGTTGATTGAGCGGCTGTTTGACCACGCCAAAATATTATCAATCACTTATCGTTTAAGCATAGCACATTTCGAAAATTGTACCAGTCTAACGGGAATGTTAGGGATCAATTTTCTTATCTTTATGGACCACAAATTTGAAAAAATAGTTTCAAAAACTCAAAAATACATGCATAATTTACAGACCTTACTGTTTAAGTGCACAAATTTGATTCACTATGGATCATTTTTATAAGTTTATTGTTCATTATTCATCGTTTTATTAATCGTTGACAATTTATTTATGGAACATTGTCAATAACTTATGAATCATGTGCATTTATTTCTTTGCACAAAGTTTACATTCTGTGGGTCAGTTTTGCAAGTTTAAGGAACGCCATTGAACCATTTTTGGATTTTATGTAACATGTTTATGGGTAATTCGCACAATGTTATCGATCATTTCCTAGATATAAAACGGTACATTTTTGACATTCTATTGCCAGATTTTATATAA
Organism: Aedes japonicus; assembly: GCA_034211315.2. Lineage (NCBI taxonomy): Eukaryota > Metazoa > Arthropoda > Insecta > Diptera > Culicidae > Aedes > Aedes japonicus. Next base: position 127,437 of record JASCZW010002559.1, read on the forward strand.
ATTATGCATCACATTGATAAATTTTATGGATCAAATCCATTTTATTATGGATATTGGCCAGAGTTTTATGGGTCATAAATGCTTTTTTATAGAACGATATTAACTTTTTAATTAATCGTTTTTAAGTTTTTATATGCAAAAGTATGTTTGCCACATAATTCATTGGGAAAACAATTTCAGGTGATACAATCGTAAGCGCGTGGGTTTTCCAAAACGGAAGTTAGGGGTTTGGTTCCTTGTACAGTCAAATGTCTTTTCGGTGGTAAATTCTCTCGACTGCCCTGGAACAAAGCGTTTCATTGTGCTAGCCCCACACTATACTGATGTCAAAGAAAGCCCTAAATGAGGAACTTTAGATGGTTTCTTTTAAAGAAACCGAATTTGAGCGGCAAACAAAGCCCCTTGAGGCATATGAAAAAAAAAACGTACATCAAATATCAAAAATGCACTTTGAAATGTTGTTCGAAAATAGACGGAATAAAGTACATCGATGGAATATCACCTATAATTATAGTATTATTCCTGTTTGTTAAGTGATAATATTCATACTCTAGTGCGCTCTAAATTATGGCTTTCATGCTTACTTTGTTTGCTATGTAGGAGATGATAACATCTATTATATACTACGAAGGTGAAACAGAGGTGGCTGACGGAACTAAACTGGAATAAGATAACTGTTCCTGTACTAAAATTTTCTAACATCTTTCTCAAACTGTCAAAAAGTCTCCCAATTAGCTGTTTGCAATTCATATACAGTTATCGCTCAGCCTCTGAGACGTATAGACGTTTTTCGTTCGAGTACGACTATCAGTGAGCCAAGCATTGTTCTTTTTCTCCTGCTAAAGAAATTACCGTGTCAAGCCGCGTCGTGCGCAGTGTAACCGCGATGAGGCGAGTAAATACCTTCAGAATTGATTATTCAAATCTTCTTCTCAAGCTATCGTATGAGAAAGTTTACGAGTTTTGCCGTATAGCGCTTGGGCTAAAGAGAGAAGATGTGAAGAGACTACAGTGTCACAGGTGCGTCCTGTGCCTTTGTTAAGGTCACTGCATATATCTGGCCCAAAAAGTGGTCGATGAACATGACGAAAAGCACGAAGTGGATAATGGTGGTAAAAAACTCAAGCTCCGTATTACCATGGAAGATGGTAGTGTTGAAATTCGAGTGTGGGATCTTCCCGAAGACATGTCGGAAGAGAGAATCGTCGATTTTCTTAGCCATTATGGCGATGTTCTCTCAATACGGAAGCTAATGTTTGGCGAAGAGCACGAGTATGGCGGTATACCACTCGGTATCTGGTCTGCCCGCATGATAGTGAAACGCAATATAGCATCGTGGGCCACTATCGACGGAGCGCAAGCTTACTTTGCCTATAAGGGGCAACCTCACTCATGCCGTCACTGCCACGAGCAGACACACACGGGCATATCGTGTGTACAAAATAAAAAACTCCTGGTTCAGAAGAGCTACGCTAATGTGGCAAAGCAAACAGCACCACAACAACAGCAGCAGCACCAACGAAGAGCATCGATTGCAAAACCATCGATTGTGAAACCATCGATGACAAAGCCGTCGAAGACAAAACCAGTCGGACCAAAACAGGCTGCGCCACCACCGATGACATCGGACATTTTTCCTGAACTACCACCGCCTTCGAGTCAGAACGAATCATTCAGCTCGAACTTACAAACCGTCAGTCAACCACCAGCGATCGTATTACAAAACCAGTGTACGATAGCAAAATCTACGTCCAACCCCCAAGCGTCGTCACAGACACTTGCCGTTCCAACCAACACAACTTTATATCCGATCGAACTGTTCAAACAGCCCGATCATCTACCTACTCGCAGCTCAAACGAAAACGAGACGGACGATTCTTCAACGTCCACAAACCGCAGGCGAAGCCGTAAACGCGCGGTCAAGAAACCCTGATATGATGACGAAGACGAAGACGACGAAGATGCAGCGCAAAACAACAAATAATGTCTCTCACATCGTACAACGTCGCCTCCGTCAACATCAACACTATTACTAGCCCGACGAAAATAAACGCATTACGTTTGCTTACAAGAGGTGGAGAACGAGCTGCTCTCAATACAGGGCTTTGTTGTTGTCACCAATGTGGACCACGCGAGAAGGGGAACAGCAATCGCGCTAAAATCTCACATACAGTTCTCTCACGTCGAGAAAAGTTTGGACGGTCGGCTAACAGCTATACGAATACAGAATGTCACTCTAGTACATGTATATGCCCCCTCGGGTACTGCGCAGCTTGCAGCTCGAGAGGAGTTCTTTAACGGCACACTCGCCTACTATCTTCGAAATCGAACTGAGCACATAATTCTAATGGGTGACTGCGTACTTCGCCCCTGTGATTCGTCTAGCCCGAACACAAGTCCATCCCTCAGAACGGCCGTCCAACATCTGCAGCTTCTAGACGTGTGGGAAAAACGGTGCCCACGAGATGAAGACTTTACATTTGTCAACAGAAATGCACGGTCCCGTCTTGATCGCATTTACGTGAGCACAGCGTCGTTCAATCACCTACGAACGGCACATACTCTCGTCTGCTCATTCTCGGATCACAAAGCACTAACTTTGAGACTCTGCCTTCCCCGTCTTGGACGAGAACACGGGCATGGTTTTTGGTCCCTTCGCTGAACGACGAAAATGTGGCGGATTTTCGATACCGGTGGCAGTATTGGACCCGTCAACGCCGAAACTACGCTTCATGGATGGAGTGGTTGCTAACGTATGCTAAGCCCAAAACCAAAACCTTCTTCAAAATGAAATCACGAGAGGCATTTGATGCTTTCAACAACGAACATCAGCGCCTATACGTCGAGTTACGAATAGCATACGATGGCTACTACCAGAACCCAGCGATGATAACAAAAATTAACCAGATCAGAGGCGAGATGCTGGCACTACAACGAAACTGTTCTCACATGTTTATGCGCATCAACGAGATGTACCTGGCGGGGGAACCCATCTCTGTGTTTCAACTGGGAGAACAGAGAAGAAAGCGTACCGTAATCACCCGACTCCAAACGGAGCAACACGAAACCATCGACGATCCCCACCTGATCGAGGAGCACATGGTGGGATATTTTTCCCGCCTCTACTCCGAAGAAGAAACTGAAGATGCTGAGAACCTGTTTGTTTGCGATAGAGTCATACCTCCTAACGACGCGGTAAACTTATCATGTTCTAATGAGATAAGCACATCAGAAATTTTCGCTGCAATACGAAGCAGTGCATCACGTAAATCGCCCGGCTGCGATGGTCTTCCGAAGGAATTTTACCACCGCATGTTTGACGTTAATCACCGAGAACTCAACCTAGTGATGAATGAAGCGCTCAGTGGTAATTTCCCAACAACGTTTGTTGATGGCATCATTGTTTTGGAAGAAAGGTAGCGATGAGACAGCCCGTTCGTACCGACCCGTATCGCTTCTAAATACGGACTATAAACTGTTCTCTTGCATTCTCAAAGCCCGACTGGAGGACGTAATACGATTCCACCACATACTGAGCGACGGACAAAAATGCTCGAACTCAGAGCGGAATATCTTTCAGGCAACTCTCGCCCTGAAAGACCGAATAGCCAGTCTCCGTCACCATCGTAGAGCAGGAAAACTCATCAGCTTTGACTTAGATCACGCTTTGACTTAGATCACGCTTTCGATCGTGTCCGGCACTCATTCCTCTTTGAAACCATGCGCTCATTAGGTTTCAATCATTGTTTAGTTACTTTACTCACCCAGATCGCTTGCGGAGCGACCTCTCGTTTGCTAGTAAATGGACATCTCTCACGACCGATCGAAATTCAACGATCCGTACGACAGGGGGACCAGTTGTCCATGCACCTCTTCGTACTGTATCTCCATCCTTTGGTATGCAAACTTGAACAAGCGTGCGGGAATGATCACCTGGTGGCATATGCTGATGACATCAGTGTTATAGTTACATCTTCCGAACAAATCGAGGCTTTGAATCGCCTATTCACACGATTCGAAATAATTGCGGGCGCTAAATTAAATACACGGAAAACTATTGCAATTGACGTTGGGTATTGCAAAAATTCAATTGAGATACAGTGGCTACAAACCAAAAATGCGGTGAAGATACTGAGAGTGATATTTGCCAACTCGATTCGGTTAATGACGATACTAAACTGGAATGCGGCAACTGTGAAATTCTCACAATTATTGTGGCTGCAATCGTCACGAACTTTGAACCTGCTTCAAAAAATAATTGTGCTAAATACGTTTGGCACCTCTAGAATCTGGTACCTTTCATCTATATTACCACCACTCAACATACACATCTCAAAAATCACATCAAGAATGGGCATCTTCCTATGGAGTGGGTTGGCTGCTCGAGTACCAATTATGCAGCTGGCACGCAGTCGAGACCATGGCGGTCTAAAACTGCAACTACCGGCGCTCAAATGTAAGTCACTGGCAATTCATCGACACTTACAAGAGATTGTTTCCCTTCCCTACTATAGATCCTTCCTTCTCAACAATCCTCGCCCAACAATTTCAATAGACCATTCCGACCTAAGAATAATCCTATCAAATTTATCCCAAATTCCCCTCTTGATTCAGCAAAACCCTTCCACTGATCTCATCCACCAGCATTTCATCCAACAATCCGACGTACCAAGAGTTGAACAAGAAAATTCATCTATCGACTGGCAAAGAACGTGGCGGAATATTGCAAGCAATCAGTTATCGTCAGCTCATAGAAGTATTTTTTATCTAGCAGTAAACGGCAAAATTGATTCTTTTTGTAATGCGGAGAGTGGATAGCGAAGAATGCACACACTGCGACAACCGAACAGCCGAGACGCTGCAACATAAATTTTGTTCGTGTAACTCGTGTCGGGCCATCATGGACAATCTTCCAGCAGAGAATAGCTGCTACTCTGAATGGATGGAGACGCCTAACGTTTAATGAACTTGTCATCCCTACTTTGGAGAGAATCGACCGGAGAAAGCGTTCAGATATAATAAAACTATTTGCTGAATACAATTGTTACGTCAATAACTGCAACGGGATAATTAGTGCAGAAGCCTTGGAGTTTCACCTCAGTCTAAATAGCTAAGTTACTTATATGTTGTAAATATCTTTTTTTTTTTTACTTTTTCGTTCTAATATGATGACAAATAAACAAAATTACACATTGAAAAAAAAAAATCGTGGCTCCCCAGTTAATTTTGTACAACAAGGGGCTCTAAATCTCTTCTATTGGGCGACACTGAGGCAGATTTGTAGGGTTGTGGTTTTTAAGAAGAAATGGGACCGAATGGGTATTTAGGAACGATTGTGTTTGCGATGACGCTTTATTCGGCCAAAACATGTATTGTCGATCTGCATGGTGTTTTTTGTTGGAACGGAATAATTAAATTTCTTCAAACATTAGTGCAGGTACACATCTTGATTGATAGCCAACCCAGAGGGCTTCAACCATGGCTTCGAAATACCTCTCTCAGAAATGGCAATGTAGAGCATTATTTTCTGTTCAAACTTATGATTAATCATATACACTAAGTTTTTTTTACACGGTTTTTTTTCACGGTTTTTTTTTGCACGGATTTCGGAATTAACTCGGTTTTTTTGCACGGTTTTTTCCAACCCGTGTAAAAAAAACCGTGCTAATTCCAAAATCCGTGTAAAAGGAAACCGTGTTAATTCCGAAATCCGTGTTAAAAAAAATCCTTTGATAACATACTAAGTCTTTTGCAATGAAAAACACTTAAAAGATTTTCTAAGCAGTGGAATGAGTAACAAAACAAGTTTCAAGAGTCAAGCGAGGGCCCCATGGCCAGAACACAAAAGAGGACCGGAGTCAATGTGTGTGGGGATAGGTGGGGATAATACAAGTACATTCAAGATGGCATATTTCGAGACACTTAATATCTGCAAAGGTGCGGTCTTGAGCAAAGTTGTTCAGAAGGTCAAGGGCATTCGAAAAATGAACCGTTTTGTTCGGAATTCCACCACTATGTGGCGCTAGTGAGCATGCAAAATTGAGTATTTTCAAATTGTTCTACTTGTTCTGTGTGGGGATACGTATTTATGTGTGAATATAGGTGTGTTTGTATGGTCGTATGTGTGTGTATGTGTGGGTATATATGCATGTGTGTGTATGTAAAACCCGCGTAAGTGTTTATGTGAAGGTGCGTATAAATGAACGTGTGAGTGCGTGTACGTTTGTATGATTTTAAATGTGTTTATGTGACTGTGTGTATGAAAATGCAAGTGTGTTTGTGTGCATGTAGTAATGTGTTTTTATAATATGCATGCATAAATGTGTAAATGTGTATGTATGTATGTGCGTATGCGTGTATGTGTGAATGCGTGTATGTGGGAATATCCGTATGATTTTTTTTTGTGTACATATGTATGCTTGCGAGTATGTATATATGTGCGCATATGTACATACATATGCAGAATAGCAGTGTGACGCGATCCTTTAAGGCTTTGAACTTAGATGCCGTTCTTTCAGTTGAATCTATGTAACTTCTACAAGGCATCTTTGTCCAAAAAAGACAGTTTCATCGGCGTTGAAGACTTGGTTTGCATGGTATGCACCATCCTCAATCAGCTGCAGCTGTATCTGCTGATGCGCGTTCTTCTTGGATTCCTACATTTCAAACATTGTTTTTATGTATGAACCGATCTAACCATCCCTTGTACAACCATATCTTATCAGAATCACGAGATAGAATAAGTTGAAAATACTCAACATTGACGACGTCTACAACTATCCCTCTTATCAAAATCATGAAATAGAACAAGTTGCAAATGCTCAATTTCGTATGCTTACTAGCACCACGTAGTGGTTGAATTCCGAACAAAACGGTTCACTTTTCGAATTCCCTTGACCTTCTGAACAACTTTGCTCAAGACCGCACCTTTGCAGATATTAAGGGTCTCGAGATATACCATCATGAATGTACTTGTATTATCCCCACTTATCCCCACACACATTCACTCCGGTCCTATTTTGTGTTCTGGTCATGGGGCCCTCGCTTGACACTTGAAACTTGTTTTGCTATCCATTCCACTGTTTAGAAAATCTTTTAAGTGTTTTTCATTGCAAAAGACTTAGCATGTTATCAAAGTATTTTTTTTACACGAATTTCGGAATTAACACGGTTTTTTTTACATGGATTTCGGAATGAGCACGCTTTTTTAACACGGTTTTTTGGAATTAGCACGGTTTTTTTTACACGGATTCCGGAATTACGGTGGTTTTTTTTTACACGTTTTTTTTCACGATACGTATCCCCCGTGTAAAAAAAACCTTAGTGTATTTATATGTTCGCAGTACCACTATTCGCGGAATAGTATCGATTGTTTCCGGGAATGTACGCATAGGGATTTCAGCGTCAAAATCTATTTTTCTGTATATTCCGGGGTTCTTGTCTTCTTTCTGCATTATATTCCGACTCTTTTCAATATTTTGCAGTTGACCTTTTTTTGCGGATAGAGAACAGAAAGATAAAACGCATGCGCACACTTATTTCTTTCTGAGCTTGTTTGTTGCTCGAAAAAAAAAAATCCAAAATTTGAGTTGCCACCCGTTAAACTCATTCAATACTTTCTTTGTAAATCCTACACAACATCAAGCAATAGTAAGTCGAACAGATTAGTAACTTTTCATGATAATGTTGCTAAGTTATAAATTTTCCAGGTGTCTACTAAATGTCATACATAAAATAACTATGTTTTCTAGGCGTTGGTGGTTTCTGGAACACAAAAATGGTCGCTTCTTTGCATCACACTTTCAACATTTTGAAGGCACACATATGAAAAATTATAAAAGTGTCATATGACAAACTTTAATCAAATTGTCACAGCACGGCACAGAAGTGATTCAAAGTTCCTAAACGAAATGTTTATTTTTTCTCAGATTTGTGCCTTGTAAAAAGCGAAGTGGAGATGCAATTTTTTATAGTAAAGAAATTTCAAAGCCTAATGTTGGTATGAAATTATTTCCTTCAATACATTGCAATCGTAAACTTCATGAGTAAAACAAGTAAGGGAGTTAAATCGCTAGAACTGTCTAAGATTACTGGTGATATAAGCTCTGTATCCGCAAAACACACCTCAAAGCATGAATAAAACATAAAAACAAAACTAGAATTTTTAGAAGTACACGGTGTGTTTCGTTTTGAAATGGTTCGGGGAAAATCTGACCATCACACGAAAGCCCGGAAGTTGCAAACCGGCAAAGCCAGCGGATCTAAAGAACCCCATAGAACATGGGACAGTTATGCGTATAACGAGTTTTTATTTTTATTTCTTGATTATCGAGATTTTCAGTCCGGGCTGGTTCATCTCCCGCATTTGGGCATTTTCGTAACTTGTCTGGGGGTGAGATTCGAACACGTGACTTTGGTGTGAGAGGTATGGATGCTAATCACTACGCCGGGTGGTTCCCATAACGGTAGTATAACCATATAGATTTTCAGAATATAGTCTTGGTATTTTGAAATGTTTTATTTTCTAAACAAACTAGTAAAACACAGCTTCAATTGCTGGCTCTTCTTACAAAATTCACGCGGGTCCCAAACACTTGCCCATCCTTGAATAACTACTTGCCTAATGTGTCAAATGTTAGGGTTTGGTCCATGTTCAGTCCGCAGCACACTGAAGTGACAGAAAAAGAAAACAAACGTACAACGGAAAAGCACAACACCCAAAACGCACAGTAATGAGTCCGATGAACGACAAACAACAACATCGTAAGCACCGCCCCGGTGAATTTTTTGCTACTTCGTGCACGCATATAAAAAGCTCTTTTGCGTGCACAAGAGACAGTTTTTTTTAAGTTCGATAAAGCGACACGTACGGACGTGTTTTTCGCTCCCTCGCAGTAAAAGTTTTTTCTCCCGTTTTTCCCCTCGCCCGCTTTCTCGCGATTGCGTGTTCGGTTCGCGATCTATCGCCTGCACTTGCTCATCTTCTGGTGGTGGCAAGCAGAAAAAAAGTGCTTCAAAGTTCGGAAACATTTCCCGCTCGACCTATTGCTGTGGCAATGGGTCGAAAAAATCGACCAACGGCGACATCCGCTCCCGAAACATTACCGCAACCGGGCAGCTCCAAGCGGCTGCGCCACGATGACGCCGATCCAGTGGATCGCAATGCTCGTCTACTAGCGAGCAATCAATTCGCCGTGCTTCCGATCCAGGAGGTGCCGAAGAAGGTGAAGGTTCCCCCGCTCTTCACGACGTCAAAGGACATTGCTGCACTCAGTACCGAGCTTGCAGCTATCCAAATCCATCCGCTGTACAAGCTGTGCAGTGATGGCATTAAGGTGATGTCACGATGGCTGAACTAATGAAAACATGGGCCCTTTTCGACATCATCGCGGAGTGGGACCGGTATCGTCCGCGACAGCACAACGTGACGCAATGTGGCAACTGCCTTGCGTTCGACCATGGAACTCGCAACTGTCACATGAAGCCGCGATGTGGCAAGAGTGCTGGAGCCCACAGTACCAACGATTGTGCCCCGATGGAAGAAGGTGCGGTACTGAAGTGCGCAAATTGTGGCGCAAACCATGAGAGCAGCAATCGTACCTGCCCCAAGCGTGCTGAATTTTTGGCGATCCGCAAGAAGCCATCCACCAAGTCTCGGCTTACTCAACGCCGTCCACCACCTCCGATGAACGAGGAGAATTTCCCGTCGCTTCGGTATCAGGTGCCAAACCTACCGCCGATCCCATTAAATCACCGCCAATCAAACCGCCCATCAGCTTCCGTCCATTATCGTTTCGCGGCAGCCGCCGCCACCCCCAACCCGACTCCTCCTCCCGTCGATGGAGAGCTCTACAACTCGGAGCAAATGGTGGAGTTCGTGCAAAAGCTCTATCGCCAACTACGTTCCTGCCGCTCCAAGGAGGAACAGCTCAAAGCCGCCACATCCGTGACGATGACGTTCATTATTAAGTATGGACCGTAAACACACCATAAACATCCTAAATTGGAATGCTTGTTCCATCCGGAACAAAACTATAGAGCTCGGTGACTTCCTTAACAGGAAGGCCATCGTCACCGAGACACACCTCAAACCGGAAATCAGCATATCCATCCCTGGATAACGGATTGTGTGACTGAATCGTAGCGGCTCTAGTGGAGGAGGAGTTGCGATTGCCCTGCGCTACAACATCAACTGCCATCTGCTTCCGAGCTTTCAGCTGCAGTCTATCGAAGCCATCGGAGTCGAAGTCGAAACTGCCGTCGGCCCAATCACCATCATCGCGGCCTATTGTCCCAAGCAAGCCAGTACAAACAACGGAACAACAACGGCTCTATGAAACGACATCCGTAAGCTAACTCGGAGGCAGGGGCAGTTCATCATCGCCTGTGACATGAATGCGAAACACGAAACCTGGGGGAACACCCGGCGGAATCGGAACGGAATTATTCTACAGGAAGACCTGCAAGAGGGACATTACACCGTCCTGGGCCCGGATATTCCCACCCGGTTGAGCCGATCCGGGGTCCATTCGACAATCGACATCTTCCTTACCAACATGGGGAACAACATCGCCCAGCCGATCGTACACCAGGAGCTCAGCTCGGACCACTATCCGGTGGTGGCCGAAGTTGGCTCCTCGGTCAACAGGCATCGTATCACCAGACGGAACTACCATCGCGCCAGTTGGGAGATGTTTCGACAGCACGTTAACGACAACATCGATTTCAACACGCACCTTGATTCGATTGATGACATCGAACGGCAGCTGCAGAGCATCGAGCAAGCGATCTCCCAGGCCCGAGAGCAACATGTATCGGTGATAGATCAGGTGAGTGACTCTGTACCCATTGATAGACCCACTAAAGAACTGATTCAATTGCGCAACGCTACCCGAAGGCAATACCAGCGAACTGGTTTGCCTACTTTAAAAAGTCATTGCAATCGGATGACTAAAATTATTAAGGCCAGAATGGTGGACCTCAGAAACAACAATTTTTCCGACAAGATCCGCTCTCTCCCAGATTGTGCTAAGCCATTCTGGAAGCTGACCAACATTTTAAAAACTAAGCCAAGGCTCATTCCACCGGTGATCCCATTAGACAGCAATGCCTCTAAGGATCGATTGATAGCTCCTGCAGAGAAGGCTGCTGAAATAAGTCAACACTTCGTCAGCTCCCATAATCTCGGACAAAACATCGTCAGCCCACATGAAGCTGCCGTTAGCGCGCTTATAACTAACATCCATCTAAGCCCCAACGACTTCACAGAGGAGTTGGAGATCTCAGCTGACGAATTGTTGACTTATATCAAAAGCTCAAAGAACATGAAGGCCCCAGGTTTCGATAATATCTTGAACTTGGAGCTCAAGCAACTGAACCCCCAGTTCTATAACCATCTGGCGATGGTTTTCAATCATTGCCTTCAACTTGGCTACTTCCCCACGTGTTGGAAGTCAGCCAAAGTCATCCCCATCCAGCAACCTGAGAAAGATTCTTCATGTTCCAAGAGCTATAGGCCCATCAGCCTTCTCTCAGGATTATCCAAGCTGTTTGAGAAAGCGATCTACCGTCGGCTTGTTTCATCTGCCGACGAGCTGAACATCTTGCTCGACGAACAATTTGGCTTCCGACGTGAACGCTCAACAGTGCACCAACTTAATCGAGTCATCAACATCCTCAGATGGAACAAGTCTGTTTCGAAATCATCTGCCATGGCACTTCTCGACATCGAGAAGGCCTTTGATAACGTGTGGCATGATGGCTTGGTGTACAAGCTGCATCGATACAATCTTCCCATCTTTCTGGTGAAGATAATTAAAAATTATCTGACGGACAGGACATTCCGTGTTTCGCTGCAAGGTGCAGTTTCTGATGCACAGGAGATTTCCGCCGGTGTTCCGCAGGGAAGTATACTAGGTCCACTTCTGTTCAACCTATTCACCTCGGACATACCCCGATCCCTGAAAATGGATCTCTGTCGTTGTTCACCGATGATACCGCAGTCGTCCACAATGGTAGGGTAATAAGAGCGCTTACAGCGTCTGTTCTGTCAAAATATTTCACCAAATGGAAGATCTGTATTAATGCGGTGAAGACCCAGGTCATCTTATTTTCACACTCCAACTCTCCTAGACTTGTTCCGCCTGAGGATTGTAAAATAAGACTAAACAACACAACGATGGAATGGGCCAAATCAGCTGTCTATCTTGGCGTTACAATAGACAGCAGGCTTATTTTCAGGGAACAGGTTGACCAAACTGTCACAAAGTGTAACGTTCTGTTGAAGCTACTGTACCCATTGACCAACAGAAGATCTACATTATCCCTGAAAAACAGGCTTGCTGTCTACAAGCAAATCATACTTCCAGTCATCGAGTACGGCATGCCAATCTGGGAGAGTTGCGCAAAAACACATCACCTGAAACTTCTACGTGTCCAAAATAAGTTCCTCAGGATGATCCTGAACACCCCTCCGATCGCTTTAGTGAGTCTATCGCTTTAGTGAGTCTATCAATCGTTACAGGGCACGCTGCCTGACATCGGATCACCAGATCATCCGGAATCTGGTTCCCCACCCCTAGGATTTTCAAATTGTAGATTTAGTTGTAGATTAGGTAGGTTATAAAAATTTTTAACAAACAATGCCCCAAGGGTTGAACTGGAAAAATTAATTAAACACTAAACACACTTATCACTCAAAACATAAAACAAAGCTGAAGAGCCCAATTTGCTGAAACACTTAATTTGTTAAATTAGTATATAAGACAAACAATGAAAATAAAGATCAATTTTACTACTACACAAGAGACAGTTTTTTATTGTCTGCCGAACCGATCGGAATGGAAAAGTGAAGAAGAAACTAAAATGTAAAAGTAGAGAAAAATAGAGATGTGTAGTGAAGAGTAAAAAGGTGTTTTTCGTTGCTTCCAAGCTAGCTGATCCCTCACTCGGTCTGTGGTACAGTCATACTCGCTGCTAAACGGTCCTTTTCAGGACCAAAAAGAGTTGAATTTTGAGATAGTTGTTCGTACGTATCAAATCGCTCTCGGCACTGGAGCCGCTTGGAAGATTTCGTGTGGAATTACAACGTTCGTCGGTGGCACGGCTGCCACAAGTCGAGTGCCTGGCATTTCGCTAGCACCGCTTGCCAGCTGCATGGGCAGCTGTGGTTTTGGTTCGGTTTTCGCAACGCGTACGCTAGCTAGCAGTTTTTACAGTCCACTGCTTGGTGATGGAACATTGGTCCTTTTCGAACCGGATCATGCTTGGATATTGGATGTGGTCAACGGTTATCGAGAAGGCTGTTTATTGGACTTGAGTGAGTGGTTGGCTGGTTGGAAGCACGAAATAGTGAATACGTGAACTGAAAAACAAAGTCAAAGACTGGTAAAAAAGACTATAGACTAAAAATTGGAAAATTTGAAACAAAAAACGTACAGTGGTGTGAGCATTATTGAATAACGTGAAAAAAGTGCTAAAATGAAGAGAACACCTGCAAAAGGAGCGGGAGGCAGTGAATCCGGTGCGCAAGCCGGAAATCGCAATGGTGTTGGTGTGGAAGACTACGATACCTTAGTGCATCTTCGAGGAATGGCAAAAGGCAAGATCACTCACTTGAAGAATACTCTAGACAAATCGGAGGCAGAGCAAGTGGAGCACACGCAGCCTCAAGTGAAAGTGTTTGCAAAAAAAAATGGATGCTGCTTACAACGAATTCCACAATTATCACGAACGGATCATCGCGGTTGTGGCACCGGACATGATAGAGGAACAAGATTGTAAGTACATTGAATTCGAAGCTCTCTCCTGCTGCTAATCAACAAACATCTCAACAACCGTTGATTGTACAGCAATCACTTCCTCGTGCTATTCCTACTTTTGATGGTAGATACGAGCAGTGGGAGAAATTTAAAGTAATGTTTAAAGATGTAGTGGATAAATCCAATGAGCCACAGCGCATTAAGCTCTATCATTTGGAAAAATCTTTGATTGGGGATGCAGCCGGTCTGATTGATGCCAAAACCATCTTGGATGGTAATTACGACCGAGCATGGAAAATATTAGAGGAAAGATTCGAGGATAAGAGGCGAATGGTAGATTTGCATATTGCTGGGTTCTTAAACTTGAAAAAGCTATTCAAAGAGGGTCATTTTGAATTACGGAAACTGGTAGACACGTGTGTGGATCATATCGAAAATTGGAAATTTCTGGGTTAAGAATTTATCGGAGTGTCCGAACTGTTTGTCGTACACATCCTTACCAACGCTCTAGACAATGAAAGCAAAAGAGCTTGGGAATCTACAATGGAGCACGGAGAACTTCCAAATTATGAAGACACAGTTGTTTTTCTGAAAAATCGCATTTCCATTCTTGAAAGATGTCAATCATCCAATAACTTTCCATTATATAAGCAACATAAGCAATAACATTCCAAAACAGCCTAATCGTATGTCGCCTAGGGATATCCACTGTCCAACAAGCAATCAAATTCACGAGTCAATGCAGCATCAGTAAATTCTAGTTGCGAGTTCTGTGACTGTAATCATTTTGCGTTCAAGTTCCCAAGTTTCGGAAAATTATCAATCGATCAACGGCTAAAACTGGTGCGGGAGAAACAAGTGTGCTTCAACTGCTTGAGACGAGGGCACCGTGGAGTGGATTGTCCTTCGTCTTAGTCCTGTTCGAAATGTCAGCGGAAACACCATTCCTTGCTTCACGGAGACGGATCACGTTCATCAAATACTGGTAAAGTACTCGCTGAAACGGTGAATCAACAACAACATCCATCACCCGTTATCACAGCAGAACCAAACGAGGGTCCATCTAAACCTAAAGAGATAACTGCGGCCTACTCCAACTCGTATGAAAAACCAGCACAGCAAGAACTGCTTTTAACAGCACAAGTGCAAGTTTTGGATAAATGTGGACAACCGCATACTTGCCGAGCTCTTTTAGATAGTGGTTCGCAAGTCAATTTTATCTCGGAGTCATTGCTAAAGAAACTTGGAGTGCAGAAGGAAGAGACGTTGACATCAATCACCGGCACAAGGCTTTGATTCAAGTCTGCTCTATGCATAGTAGCTTCAACATTGAATTGGATTGCTTGGTTACTTCTAAGGTCACCGGAATATTGCCAACGTACGAGATGAATGTCGCTTCGTGGAACATTCCGCCAGGAATACTATTGGCTGATCCTTTATTCTACAAACCTGATCAAGTGGATTTATTGATTGGAATGGAGTGGTTCAATGATCTAATGAAATCCGGACGAGTAAGGTTCCGCAAACACCAATACGTTTTAAGTGCTTTTCATAGCAAAAATGTATCGCCAAATTTTAATGGCAAATTGTCACACTCCATTACAACGTATATTCTGGCGAAAGTCTTCAAAGGATCCCATTAGAGTTTTGGAATTGCAAACACATATGGAACAGCAGCTGCTCCATTTTTGGCGATAAGAGCTCTGAATCAGTTATCGAAAGATGAAGAGAATTCACACCCAAAGCCGCTGAAGTAGTAAGGAAAGCCTTTTACGTGGATAATGTATTATTCGGCTGAGATGTTCTAGAGGAAGTAATGGATCTTCAGCATAAACTGATTTCGCTTCTCAAACTAGGTGGTTTTCACTTGCACAAATGGGCAGCTAACGACAACCGGCTAATGGAGCACATTCCGGATGAAGACATGGCCAATCTGGTCAACATCGAAGGCACTAGCGTGAATGAAATAATCAAAACGTTAGGTTTAATGTGGAACCCTAAAAACGATGAACTTATCTTTCTATCGCAACCAGAATTCACTTCCGCCAACCCAACGAAGCGTCAGATATTGTTCATGATAGCAAGGTTATTTGATCCACTTGGATTGCTGTCACCCGTAATTGTTCTTGCAAAAATGTTGATGCAGACTCTGGAAGCAAAAATTAAATTGGGACGAACAGGTAGATGATGCTCTTGCGCAATAATTGAAGGAGTTCTTAGCAGCTTTACCGACGGATGGACAATTTACATCCCCAGACATGTGTTTTCGATCAATGCCGAGACAGTAGAAGTTCACGGTTTTGCCGATGCGTCAAATGTAGCATACGGTGCATGCATCTACATACGGTCCTTACACGCCAATGAAACTGCATGTATGAGGTTAGTGAAAATCAAATCAAAGGTGTGCCCAATCGCACCCCTTACGATCCCGAGGAAGGAACTCATGGCTGCATTGTTGTTACATCGACTAGCAATCAAGGTCATTACAGCTATGGAACTAGATCATGTCCCCGTGATTCTCTGGAGCGATAGTCAAGTCGTTCTGGCATGGATCAACAAGCCTCTGGACAGGTTACAGGTGTTTGTTAGGAATCGAGTCACCGAGATAAAATCTGTAGATAGTTTTTCTTGGAAATATGTGCGATCAGCAGATAATCCGGCCGATATAGTCTCTCGTGGCATGTCTTCAGCCGCTCTATCTAACAGCAGTTTATGGTGGAACGGACCAGTCTTCCATCATACAGCCACGTACGTGGAAGAAACTTTGGATGCAATTGATGAACGCGTTATTCCAGAGCTCAAGTCAGAGGAGACAGCTAGCGGTGGTAATTGAACAACTTTCAATTTTTGAGCAAACAGACTCGTTCCGTAAGACACAAAGAATAGTGGCTTACATGCTGCGCTTCGTTTCCAATTTAAGATCCGAGCCTGCGCAAAGGAATCTATCCGAGCGACTTTCAATCACCGAACTACGAGAATCGACTAAACTAATTATCCGAACGATTCAACGACAGGAGTTATCAGATGAAATCGAGCGCGTCAGAGACGGCAAACTATGCAAACGAATTGGAAACCTTAACCCGTATCTCGATAGTGACAACATTTTGCGCGTTGGCGGTAGAATTCGACACTCTTCTCTTCCAGACCAAGCAAAACATCAATAGATTCTACCTGATAAGCATCCACTCTCCCGAGCACTGATTGCTGAGTTTCACAGGGAAAATCTCCACGCTGGACCAAGCTCTGTGATTGCTAAGCTTAGGCAAAGATATTGGCTACTGAACGTGAGATCAACTGTGGGAATGGTAACGCGGAGCTGTGTTACTTGCTTCAAATCGAATCCAAGGCTTGCCAGTTAGTACATGGGTGAGTTACCATCATGTCGAATCAATGTGGCTCCCCCATTCTCAAAGGTTGGAATCGATTACGCTGGACCTATTTACGTAAAGCAAGCAGCAAGAAAGGCGACTCCCGTAAAAGGTTACATTTGTCTATTTGTATGCATGATGTCCAAAAGTATTCACCTGGAAGTAATCGAGGATCTTTCAACTAATGGCTTTAATGCGGCGCTGCAACGATTTATCTCGCGACGCGGAGTTCCAGAAGAAATATATAGCGACAACGGTACCAATTTTGTTGGTGCTAAGTCTGCACTGCACGAACTCTATAGACTGTTTCATTCAGATATTATCAAAGCAGCTAGCAGTTTTTACAGTCCACTGCTTGGTGATGGAACAGTCCATATTTGAAACTTATCACTTTCCCTGGGGTATCGGGCAATTCCAGGCATTCGTTTGGTATTCTTATCAAATTTTCATATGGTTTGATGTGTCACAAGATGGGTTAAACGTGATTGAGGCCAGTAATAGACTAGCGCCCAATGTTCACGGGAAAACATTCATGATGTATTTCCATAAGGATCTGCTGCACCTTCAATTTATCGTTAGTTTCAAGCAAATCAGGCCATTGATGTTAACCTCCCTAATGCATTTGGGTCAATATGTCCCGAAAAGCCCCTACAATGTGTGATTAAAATATGTTTTTGTTTTTCTTTTCTCGTGCGTTTATGAAGACCTCTACAAAAAAAATATTCGTGGCATAATGACCCGAATACGATCCAAAGATTTCTTAATCATTATTCAACCAAATATTAACAAAATATACTTAAATTTATCGTTACGGAATTAACCATTCAGAATCTGTGCCGGCGGATTCTCTTCTTACGAATATCTTCCTTAAAATCAACTAATTTCACTTCTTAACTGCTTAACATCGAAGAGTATTCAAAAAAAATTATTAATATGATACCTGTAACAAGATCAGGATTACATTCCCCGTAAAAGAGCCAAATTATGGTTTCAACAGAAACTAGGGGTACGACATATCAAAATATGCCGAATTTGGGCGATTGTGGCCAACCCCTTTAATAAATCGATAACATACAACCCGCCAGCATCGATATAGCCTAGCGAACATATGCAAGATCCTGGCACTCCTGGAAAAAGGTGATAGCATCGAGCCAGGTTCCGGTCGAAAGACAGTTTTACATGACCGGAAGGTGCAACATTCGCTAAAGCGGAAGACGGAAGGCAAGGTGGCGAAATCCCACAGCGCCATAGGCCGAGAGATCGGACCGGCTAGACGGTCAAAAAGTATTTGGCCAACATGGACGTCGTCATGAGGAAGCGGAAGTCGAATTGTTATTGCGGTTGACATTGAATGGGTGTCTATACCTTAACTGGGATTACATCATAAATTGGAATTAGGTTGTTAACAAGAGTATCGTATTTTTAAGAGCCAATAAATAGCTTTTAACGCTATCCGAAAAATTCATTTTGGTTTTAAACTGATTTTTGTAACTTGTTGCATATAAAGTGAAAATTATGTACATATGTCTCAGAACCATGTTTAAAAAGCAAAAAAAACGACATTTCAATTGCCTTTTTGCTAGCCTCGGCTTAAAAGTTCTGAAATTCCACTTAATTGATCAACATATACTATCGGAAAGGCATAGTCTAAGCAAGGATTAAATTTCATCACGGCTCTCTGTTTTTTTTTCGCAAGCAAAGCAAACCGATGCGGTGTGGTATTTTTACTTATATCTACATTAGCCAAAACAAACTGATTGAATTTCGCTAACGTACAGAAAAAACATTGAGCGGGTCATCGGGCTCATCAGACTCGATTCATTGAATTCTATCGAAGTAGCATTCAGGACTGAAGTAGTACTAAAACTAATGTAAGACTGGTCTAAATGGAATTGATCACATTATTCGAGCGGCTCAAAATGACACACCTACTACTTAAACCTTGACATTTATCAAACATTTATTCTCGATCAACGAAGATATTTTCAAATGTTACGCGAGAAATATCCCAGAACCTCGAGGATAATATTATCAATTTAAGAGAAAGGGCGCTAGACACAGTTATTTTTAGGAATTTCCAGTTCCAGAATTGTTCTGCATTTATTTCGATTGATAATCAATTACTTTATCTACTCCCAAGCAAATTTATTGATAATTTCAAACTATCTGTTGGAGTTCTCTCTTTAAGTGATCGGTTTTTAACTGCCGTAGATGAACGTATCAAACCTAAAAGTTTTGTGTCGCACATCCACAAAGTTTGGAGATTTCATGTCCTGTTCTTTAAACAAGCATATATTTGATCACGACAAATATGAATTCATGCATGTTCTCTTCACATATCAATACTGTCAACGTGTTGTTTTGTCTCGAAGAATTCAAAACATGAAACGTCTGCATTTGCATAGAGTGCGCAGATATGGGCCCCAATAACAAGCGTGTCTTATAGTGGATAGTCAAAAGGATCGCGTAAACAATTGTGTGTGAAAAATGTGCTAATGAATCATTTTTTAGGTGCTTTGAAATCACATGATTAGGGCGACACATTTGTGACATGGAATTTTTGTTTTCAAAAATTGATTAAATCATCAGCTTCGATAGTTTCCGTTGTTTTCAAATTGCGACAATTGCAATATGCATCCAACGTGGAAACCAACCCGTGAAAATCATGTAGCCAATGTTATGATGTATGGATTTTCTTTTGAATGCACAAAATAGAGACCTGTTAGCAACAGTTACCCATGCACGAGTTTCTGGGTTAGACAAGGTGACCAAAATAACGATTCCTCCAATTGGAGCCATGTAGTCTGTGCCAAATCCATTATGGTGTATATTGTTTGTTAAAATCGTGGACCTCCCAGCATATATCTTGCCAAAAATTTCTACATCGTTCGGTGAAAACAAATTACCTATCGAAGAATGTACGAGAAAATCCTGAATAGGAAATACTTTCGCATATATAAAAATGGTGACATCATACTACAATGGTTGAAGCCGGTGCCAATACGAATGTCTAATTCGTGTCTAAAAAACATTTTAATATTTGCCATTCACAATCACGTGGCTTGAAAAGAAAGATTCACGTCTGATGCCAGCAGTTGTAATTTGTATGAAGGGTGTACAGCTGTACAATGCAATCTGGAAATGGTGTGATACACCTCTACTGAGAATATGAACATTGAGTATTGGAAAACTAGACAATACTGAACGAGCGCAAAGCAGCGCAGTTATAGAGTGTCCCAGAAAGTATAAGCACGATTTCAACACGGAATTTCACGAATCCGGATGACGCTTATTTAACTGTGTGTCTTTTTTAACATTCTGAAAAACAAATTTATGTGTCAAAATTGTATTTTTGAACGAAATCATTAAAATGCGAGACATTTCTACCGAAAAGCGTAAGCGTATATTGAGCACAAATGATGATCTTTTTCCAACATTTTACTAAGACCACCGGCGAAACTGAACAGTTTGAATATCGAAGCGGTTTGAAATGTCATCAGGAAGTTTGGTGAGGATTGTAGCTTTGTGGATGCACCGAAATGTGGTCGAAAACCAGAACAAATGGACCGAAAGATGGACCGGAAGATCATGATGGCTTTATCGAACAAAAAAAGACGTTTTGTTTGAGATTCTGCGGGTTTTGAATGTGTGTGACGGTCTACTGTGTGGGAAATCGGCGTGTGTTGTCATGGGTGATGAAACATATGTAACATTTCCCTTTAAGGCGCTTCCGGGAGATCAATATCACACCGTGCGTGAAAGCCAGGACATCCGGGAATGCTTAAATTTACGTTTGCTGCCAATGATCAGGAAAGCATGATAGTCCAGTTAAGCATTGCCAAAACTTGAAAATCCTCCAAACTGTCCTCAAGCCCGACCAATCGAGACTTTTTGGGCTCTCTAATGAAACATGTTAAAGCAGCCGATACCATCGAAAAATTTGCGAAGGACTGGGAAAAAGTGTCGAAAACAATTGCGAAGAAGTCTGTGCAGAGAATTATGAGCCGCATAAGGGAAACAGTGTAGTCCTTTGATTAAAACAATAACACAATCAACAGCCCGTAGCTTATGATTAACATAATAGAAAAATGATTCATAAAACTAAAATAAATTTCTTTCGAAAAAAATGGGTTTTAATTTTTAATTTTTAATCGAAATTTTTTGATTTTTAATCGTTGTCTTAGTCAATTCTTACCTTTTGTGTTATATTGTATAATAGTTCACGTTTACTTTTCTATTGCTTTCTTTTTATTTGTCTAATACTAATATCTAAATCGATTAATCGCTTCAAAGTCTTACATACATGTGCGGCCTAACAATACTTATTCGAGCCGTGGTCAGCTACAAGAATCACTTTTCTGTGGCAAAGCGAAGCTACAGCACGCCGATTCTCTATCTATTATTGAAAAATGATCGAGACTGAAGTCGTTATAAGATTCTTTGTATAACATTGTTGTAATGTGTGGTATTTTTATTACGGCTCTTTGATTCACTACGAATGTCTATAATATAGAGCACATTGTCTATCAATATTATCCTGTCTAGCTAGATTAAGATTTAAGTATGGCTACTGCTCATCATGCATAATTAAGATTGTATAGCCAAGCAGAAATCCCACATCATTATTACTGAAGAAAGAACCCAACCAGATTGCAACAGTATTCTAGGCTCCAATACAGGATCACATTCGTTGGATCACATCTGTAAAATCAATGCCAGATATGGGATGTGACATTTAATAAAAACAGTCAACATGAGATACCACCACGTAAGGATATGTCTTTGGTTGCTATGTCGGTGCTGATGGCGCTCGAGTCAGTTCCATTAAGCTTACATCACATGAATTAGTTTGTCCACTGTATTTATCCACACACTTTTTTGTATAGTTATCGTAGCAACATATGAGATTCAAACAGTTCATTGCATTAATAAAAATTACTGTAGTATCTATGAGATACACTATTAATGATTATTGCGATGCAAGGAAACAATCAAAATTCAAGATATACTATTCTTTATACGGTATATAATTTTAGGATCATCAATGGAATTCCCAAGTATTGTACAATAAGTTTAAATTTAAATTTACTTTATTTCTCATTTTTGAAGATTATAACGACTTTAATAAAAAAAAATCGACTCTAATTATATTGCTGGAAGCAGTACCAAAAATAACAATATTTACATGCATGCCTCTTAGATTGAAGTGCAGCTCTGGAATGTAAGTAACAATCAGACAGTTTCAAAATTATTGTATTTTCAATCCACCGCACTAATCCTGAATGGAGAATCATTTGATAATTAGGTTGCTTAGGAATAGTGAGGTTATTTTATGTTCGTAACGTATTGTAGAAGAAATATAAATCCAAAATTTATATAGGAATGAACTGCCATTATACCAATTTAGTGACATCTTATTAGTTCTTATGTGTAGCACAGTGTTAAAAATCGGGCTTAAGACCTTCTTTACAACTTGTTTCACTACTACTCTCCTCAATAGAAAATACTAGTGCCTCAAACCGTAATTATCACAAAAAATTCTCCATGAGAGCTGAGCACACCTCTTGACTTATAATAATTGAACCTTCTTGTAGGTCTGTACAAGTTTTTCTAGAAAAAAAAACATCGTTGGGTCTATTTTTCAGATACGTCTTTTTAAAGTGATAGATTTTTCATAAAGGCTTAACGTAAACAATGACTTCTTCCGTAAATATATTATGGCACAAAGGCTACCCATGCAAACCTCTATCGGATTCTATCGGATAGGTGAATTCTTCTTCTTTGAAATAACCGTGGTGGATTGATTAGGCGAGTTTTCAACGACAAAAAAATCGCGGAAAAAGCCATTGTTTACGTTTGTCAGTCACGCCATAATGAAAAACCTTTGTCGAAATGCATAAAGGTTGAGATATAACTGTTAAAATTCTTTGATATTTTATATATTATGGCTTCAATATTAGGAAATTTAAATGACAGGAGAACACGTGTAAGTTGCTCACTAATGTGATTTTTTTACAAAAAAAAAACATTTTAAAATAATCGCGAAGTTTTACAATACAAAAACAATACATAATTTAGGATCAAGATCCGAGTAAGCACCGTGGACGTGTTGTTATGGCTTTCATTGTTTCTCTGTGCATTCAAAATTTTTAAGAATGAGATTCTTATAAAACTAAGACTGAACTGGAAAAGACATTCTTGTAAGAATCTTTATAGCGAAACCCCTTCGGTAGACATGATAAGTACGGTGGGGCGCTAGCTCTCGAGTTGCGTCTTCTCCCACTGGCATCGACAAATCAATCCTCTGCAAATTGCCGAAAGATCGGAATAATTATTGTCAATCGCGAGAGATACATACCTTTCCAGTTTAAAAGATAAACTGGATCGCTACATATTTCCCGGAAAATCTAACTCATGCGTTCAAAGAAGTTGTGTTCGTTCCCGATTTATACAAACGGCTAAGTACGAAAGGAATGTTTCAGTTCAAGTTAGCAGTTCAAGTTAGCACCCAATTGAGATCAAATTTTGGAAGAAGCTTCAGGACCTGATTTGTAGTCGAATCAGAGGAATCGACACAAATGGAAAAACAAAAGCAACGTAAGACATCGAACGAACGGAATTACCAAAAGTTTTAGCTACAGAATCCTAGAAACTGTAGATATTCTATGGAAGAACGAATAATTGGTGTGTTTTGTTGATGTTTGGCTCACATATTTCGTCCCATATTATTAAAAACAAAACTGAATATTTGATTTTTTTTAAAACGACTTCGTAATCGATTTTGTATCTGGATTTGAACAGTACATAAGTCACTTTTTTGAGCCCTGTAAAATGTTAAAGGTGGTCAAAACATTCGAAAACATTGTCGTCAAATTCTACATCAAAGAGCTATGTGCTGCATTTTGACCGGCTTTGGGTTTGTGCAAGGATCAGGCCTCCGAATCTGTGCGAATATGGAAGTTTTGTCAGTCAATCATGCAACCAAAAGGGATATGTTTCTTTTTAATGTGTAACAATATATTCGTAACCTTGATTTCGTACAATACACAAATGTTCTATAATGTGTCACCAAATGCCCCGTGCATTGAATAAGAAGGTAGCTTCTTAAAGAGTTCAAATCAATTTCGTTGTAGAAAACATTTCTGTATTTCTGAGTATTACATTCGATTTCTTAATATAAATGAAATTAATTTTCAGTGCACTCATTACAATACTGATCATTGAAGTCAGCTCCCTTAATTAAAAAAAAAAAGTGTTGCGATAATGAAATAGAAACTCTAGGGAACTTTATTTTAATAACCTTAATGCAGTAGAATTTGTTATATTTATTGATTAAAAAATTACTAATCTGTACTAAGATTATCAGATTTCCGTAAAATTGTTACTGTTGTGTATTTAATCAGTTAACCTATTATAACACAAATAATATACATTTATACAGGTGTGCAGGTACCTTCAGGAGATTTCAACATACCCAGTACGCAAGAAGTTCGTCCTGAGGCATTCGTTAGGCACTGGTGAGTGACTGAAAATAAAAAAATATAAAGGAAAAAAACAAACGTTTGATCGAAGCGTTCGAACTTTATTGTTCATATTGTTGTTGTTTTTTCATCGATGCACCAGACGGGAGTATTTTTTCAGGTGTTTTTTTTAGTTTTTTTGTGGAAAACAGTGACCGAACTGCCGCGAATTATGTCGGAAAAGTAAGTTTTTAGTCTCGGCAATAAATTGTGTATAATATTTGAAGATTGCCAATGCGTACGCCGTGCCGGTGGCAACAATTGACTCGGAATAGCCGGGTTCGTGATCGCGACTCGCAACAAAAAAAGGGCGACAGATTCGCTGTATTAGTGCAAAACGGTGTGCGTTTGCGGTGCGGTTCTCAACACCCCCGCGTGTAGGACTGCTGCTGGCGCTGCGCTGGCTGGCCGCTGTGAATTCTGTGGAATCGTCGGGACAGTCAATAGTACTCTGCCGAAGACGGAATGGACGGGTGTAAGTTATGTGCAGAAACCGCTCCAGAAACCAGCAGAGAAAGAATTTAAATTGGAATTCGGACGTCTTCCGGTTAATGTGATTTGTGCCGAGCTGAACGCGGAAGTGCATCGTCAAGTTTCATTCAGAATGTGTTATCCGGCCGGTTTTTGTTTATTTGTTTGGATTTCGGCCGCGAATCATTCTTCTATGGCCGATGTCGCGTGATGCTAACTAGTTATGCATTTATGTGCAATGTAATTTTTGTATTCAGCGTCAGCTTACTTGAGCAATAAGTGCGATGAAGATATATGAAATGTGAGAAAAAATCATCCATTTGACCATTTAAACAATGACTTCTTCCGTAAATATATTATGGCACAAAGGCTACCCATGCAAACCTCTATCGGATTCTATCGGATAGGTGAATTCTTCTTCTTTGAAATAACCGTGGTGGATTGATTAGGCGAGTTTTCAACGACAAAAAAATCGCGGAAAAAGCCATTGTTTACGTTTGTCAGTCACGCCATAATGAAAAACCTTTGTCGAAATGCATAAAGGTTGAGATATAACTGTTAAAATTCTTTGATATTTTATATATTATGGCTTCAATATTAGGAAATTTAAATGACAGGAGAACACGTGTAAGTTGCTCACTAATGTGATTTTTTTACAAAAAAAAACATTTTAAAATAATCGCGAAGTTTTACAATACGAAAACAATACTTTAAATTTAGGATCAAGATCCGAGTAAGCACCGTGGCCGTGTTGTTATGGCTTTCATTGTTTCTCTGTGCATTCAAAATTTTTAAGAATGAGATTCTTATAAAACTAAGACTGAACTGGAAAAGACATTCTTGTAAGAATCTTTATAGCGAAACCCCTTCGGTAGACATGATAAGTACGGTGGGGCGCTAGCTCTCGAGTTGCGTCTTCTCCCACTGGCATCGACCAATCAATCCTCTGCAAATTGCCGAAAGATCGGAATAATTATTGTCAATCGCGAGAGATACCTTTCCAGTTTAAAAGATAAACTGGATCGCTACACATTTCCCGGAAAATCTAACTCATGCGTTCAAAGAAGTTGTGTTCGTTCCCGATTTATACAAACGGCTAAGTACGAAAGGAATGTTTCAGTTCAAGTTAGCAGTTCAAGTTAGCACCCAATTGAGATCAAATTTTGGAAGAAGCTTCAGGACCTGATTTGTAGTCGAATCAGAGGAATCGACACAAATGGAAAAACAAAAGCAACGTAAGACATCGAACGAACGGAATTACCAAAAGTTTTAGCTACAGAATCCTAGAAACTGTAGATATTCTATGGAAGAACGAATAATTGGTGTGTTTTGTTGATGTTTGGCTCACATATTTCGTCCCATATTATTAAAAACAAAACTGAATATTTGATTTTTTTTAAAACGACTTCGTAATCGATTTTGTATCTGGATTTGAACAGTACATAAGTCACTTTTTTGAGCCCTGTAAAATGTTAAAGGTGGTCAAAACTTCGAAAACATTGTAGTCAAATTCTACATCAAAGAGCTATGTGCTGCATTTTGACCGGCTTTGAGTTTGTGCAAGGATCAGGCCTCCGAATCTGTGCGAATATGGAAGTTTTGTCAGTCAATCATGCAATCAAAAGGGATATGTTTCTTTTTAATGTGTAACAATATATTCGTAACCTTGATTTCGTACAATACACAAATGTTCTATAATGTGTCACCAAATGCCCCGTGCATTGAATAAGAAGGTAGCTTCTTAAAGAGTTCAAATCAATTTCGTTGTAGAAAACATTTCTGTATTTCTGAGTATTACATTCGATTTCTTAATATAAATGAAATTAATTTTCAGTGCACTCATTACAATACTGATCATTGAAGTCAGCTCCCTTAATTAAAAAAAAAAGTGTTGCGATAATGAAATAGAAACTCTAGGGAACTTAATTTTAATAACCTTAATGCAGTAGAATTTGTTATATTTATTGATTAAAAAATTACTAATCTGTACTAAGATTATCAGATTTCCGTAAAATTGTTACTGTTGTGTATTTAATCAGTTAACCTATTATAACACAAATAATATACATTTATACAGGTGTGCAGGTACCTTCAGGAGATTTCAACATACCCAGTACGCAAGAAGTTCGTCCTGAGGCATTCGTTAGGCACTGGTGAGTGACTGAAAATAAAAAAATATAAAGGAAAAAAACAAACGTTTGATCGAAGCGTTCGAACTTTATTGTTCATATTGTTGTTGTTTTTTCATCGATGCACCAGACGGGAGTATTTTTTCAGGTGTTTTTTTTAGTTTTTTTGTGGAAAACAGTGACCGAACTGCCGCGAATTATGTCGGAAAAGTAAGTTTTTAGTCTCGGCAATAAATTGTGTATAATATTTGAAGATTGCCAATGCGTACGCCGTGCCGGTGGCAACAATTGACTCGGAATAGCCGGGTTCGTGATCGCGACTCGCAACAAAAAAAGGGCGACAGATTCGCTGTATTAGTGCAAAACGGTGTGCGTTTGCGGTGCGGTTCTCAACACCCCCGCGTGTAGGACTGCTGCTGGCGCTGCGCTGGCTGGCCGCTGTGAATTCTGTGGAATCGTCGGGACAGTCAATAGTACTCTGCCGAAGACGGAATGGACGGGTGTAAGTTATGTGCAGAAACCGCTCCAGAAACCAGCAGAGAAAGAATTTAAATTGGAATTCGGACGTCTTCCGGTTAATGTGATTTGTGCCGAGCTGAACGCGGAAGTGCATCGTCAAGTTTCATTCAGAATGTGTTATCCGGCCGGTTTTTGTTTATTTGTTTGGATTTCGGCCGCGAATCATTCTTCTATGGCCGATGTCGCGTGATGCTAACTAGTTATGCATTTATGTGCAATGTAATTTTTGTATTCAGCGTCAGCTTACTTGAGCAATAAGTGCGATGAAGATATATGAAATGTGAGAAAAAATCAACCATTTGCATGATTGAACTCAGTTTTGTCGGAAATCTTGGAAATCGTGTAACGTGTATATTGAGCTGCCAGTGAATATTTTAGTACACTTGATATTGTTCTTTCCTTGTATTCTCCCATACGCGGGGTAACCATCTGTGATGATGTTGTTTTTTGAGAAGGAAATAATTTCTCATCACCATGAGGCTCTAGGAGTAGACAGCATTTTTTTTTTTGCTAGAACAAAGTTGTGAAGAGAAAGTATTGATAGTTCCGTTAGCTCACGGCAGGCTGTGAAAATTGAATAGAAGTAGTTTGAAATTGAGCGGAGGGCATTGTGAGGTAGTATTCCGAAACAGGAAACACAGACTTTTGCCAAGCATCCCCATGCGGGGTAGGTCAAGGCATGATCGAATGCACCAGCACCAGAATGGCCAGTTAAGCTCCTTTGAAAATACAAGGGGGACCAAATCCCGTAACACCTTTTTCTGAACTGTTAGTTAGCCTTAACAGCGGATAGTGTGTCGTCGTCGTTTGATTTTGATTGATACGAGTTCTCATAATTGCTGTCCTGCGAATTCTCGCTTCCTGCCAAGTAAGTTTTTCTGAGTTGTTCATATTTAAAATGACAAAATCAATACCCAAAGCGATGTTTTTTTTTATCAAAACTATGCAGATGGAATAGAATTACAATTTGATTATGCATCTCTATATTAGAGTTAACAATTCATACAATATTCACTGATAGGCAAAATAAAGTACCCACCTCATCGTTTTTTCAATTTCTCTCATTTACTTGGTTCAAATTAAAATAAACACACTGTATTTTTTTATTATCTTATTTTTTATATTCTTTTTAAGTTTCACTTATGGCATACTGCAAAAAAAGGAGTTTTACTTAGATAAAAACAAATCAATTTGTGTTGAAAAAAAAAAACAATGACAAAATAAAGTGCCCACTTCATTTAGGCTACAGAAAACATGAATTAAAGTAAAATAAAAGCATTTCAATAATTGATGTGTCCTCCTTTGGCCTTCAGGACCTCCTGCAGGCGCTTCGACATGCTCTCGACCAGGTTCTTTAGGTGCTGTGGATCTAGTTCTTCCCTGTGCGCTCAAGGGCTTCAAAATAGTTATTTTATTGGTAACACCAGTTTTGTCAACCCTGGCATCGAGAATCGCCCAAAAATTCTCGATGGGATTGAGGTCCGGGCTTTGTGGAGGCCATTCCAGCGGTTTAATCCGAAAAGACCGGAAGAAAGACTTGGTCTTCTTGGCAGCATGCTTTGGACCGTTGTCCTGCTGAAATACGAACTTCTCTTCAAGACCCGTCAGGATCAGCGAAACCTCCAGATTTTCTTGCAGGATGTTGATGTAAGAATCTGCCGTCATTATCCCGTCGATTTTCACAATGCTTCCCACTCCACTCCACGAAAAACACCCCCAGACCATCACATTTCCTCTTCCATGCTTCATCGTGCCTTGGATGTGGCGCTCCTGAAGCTCCTCTCCCGATCTGCACCAAACACGAACCCGCCGCTTTCGGTTAAACAGCTCGAATTTTGATTCGTCCGTCCAGAGAACCGTTTTGCAGAACTCTAGGGTCTTATCAGTATGCTCCTTAGCAAACTTAAGCCGTTTGGCTTTGTTTGCCTTGCTGATAAATGGGCGCTTCCGGGCAAGTTTGCTATTCAACCCCTGTGCTACGAGACGGCGACGAACAGTTCGACCGGAAACTGATAACTGAAGGGTTTCCTGGATCCCGCGGACAGTTACCTTCGTGTTTTTCTTGACTTCGCGCATGATCTTGGTGTCCGTTCTCGCATCCGTTTTCCGCTTCCTACCTCTGCCAGGGCGATCCACCACTGATCCAAACGTTTTAAGCTTCAGAAGAATTTTGCCAACCGCTGCCTTACTGATACTGTACTTCTTAGCGACAGCCCGGTGCGATTCACCGTTTTGCACATCACGAACGACCAATTTTCGGATACACAAGGGAATTGCTTTCGAAAGCACTGCGTTCTCCACTTCAATTGAATCAAATGCGATCACGTATACAAATGCACCAGGTTGAGCCGTTTGCTTCAAAACATGTCAAAATATCAAAACATAAACAGTCGAGGGGTCTTCCAATGGAAACTTATCGAAAACATCGATTTTTGAAGTGGGCACTTTATTTTGTCACTGTTTTTTTTTTCAACACAAATTGATTTTTTTTTCTTTAAGTAAAACTTCTTTTTTTTCAGTATTCCATAAGTGAAACTTAAAAAGAATATAAAAAATAAAATAAGAAAAAAACTACACTGTGTTTACTTTAATTTAAACCAAGTAAATGAGAGAAATTGAAAAAAACGAAGAGGTGCCCGAATAAAAAATTCTCATAGATTTACAATTGAATATATTGCAACCATACAATAAAATCTAAAGTGTTTACGATTAATTGTATAGTTTACAACGATAGGATGACAATAGAAGTTATTGTTACCACAATAGAATCTAATGTAAATTGAGGCATGCAAAATAGAAAATGGGGGTTGTTATGTATCTTAACTATAGAAAAAATCATTATTTTCCCAACAAATTTGTGTCAATTACTATTCATTGTATTGTTTCACAATTGTTGAAAATCCTAGCATATAGAGTGAATTGTAGATCTATTGTAATGACAATATGCATTTTTTATTTATCTGATACGCGAACAATAAGATTTATAGTCGGAAATAGATTTAAATGTTATTCTATATTATTGTATTGTTTTTGTATGGTTATTTTTATCCGGGTGGGCACTTTATTTTGCCTATCAGTGTACTTTAAATGAGATGACTTTGTGTTCGTCTTCCATACACATTTATTTGTATTTGAATATTTATTGTGATGTTAACTTTTTAGTTTTAAACTTTAAATAAGGTTAAGGATAGTTTAACCTTCAATGGGTGTTAAAAAAAGTTACCAATAAGGTGTCTCGGGTCATATTGACCCGGATTTTATACTCATATTGTGGGAAGACCGTTATAAGACTAAATTTAATGTTATTGATGTCAAAATGCTTGTTGAAGTCTTAATTTTTAGTTTTTGGTGCGTATTTCTCTTTCAACTCGGTTGGTCACAAGGAATCTGTGCCGAAAGAGGGCATGTCAGATACAAATTGTCATCGGAACATGACTTTCGATGGCTCTCATGATTTTTGTTGATTAGTGTACTTTTGGCCTAGAAATGAACCAATAACTATATTGGCCGTTCCGGAACAATCTTGATGCTCAGAATGAATCGTTTAGGAGTGACAAATATTGATTTTCTCCGAAACCTGCCTTTCGACGGCTCAAACTTCGTGATTTTTTGTTGATTAGTATACTTCTGGCCTAGAAATGGACCAATGACCATGTTGGCCGTTTCGGAACAGTCTGGAAGCCCCAGAGGAATCTTTTGGGAGGCCGAAACATGCCTTCTGACTGCTCAAACTTCATAGTTTTTGTTGATTAGTATACTTCTGGCCTAGAGATGGACCAATCTGGATGCCCCAGAGCAACCCAACAAACATAAGTTTCGAATTTGAGCTTGTTCAAGCTAATTTGGAGAAGCTATTCAGCTGTTCTAGAAGAAATAGCTGAATAGCTTCTCCAAAATTGTTTGTACAAGCTCTAATTCGACACTGATGTTTGTTGAGAAACGGTTATGAGGGGACTAATATTGATTTTCACCGAAACATGCCTTTCGACGGCTCATACTTCATGATTTTTGTTGAGTACTATACATCTAGCCTAGAAATGGACCAATGACCATATTGGCCATTTCGGGACAATCCTGATGCCCCAGAGGAATCGTTTAGGAGGAGACATTTTCGCCGAAACATGCTTTTCGACGGCTCAAACTTCAAGATTTTTGTTGATTAGTATACTTCTGGCCTAGAAATGGACCAATGACCATGTTGGCCATTCCGGGACAATCTGAATGCCCCGGAGGAATCGTTTAGGAAGGTACGAATATTGATTTTCGCCGAAGCATGCCTTTCGACGGCTCAAACTTTATGATTTTTTTTTATTAGTATACTTCCAGTCTAGAAGGATCAATGACCATATTAGCCATTCCGGAACAATCTGAATGCCCCGGAGGAATCGTTTAGGAGGGGCAAATAATGGTTTTCGCTGAAACATGTCATGATGATGTATCCTCGAATCGGTCATTCCGGAACAGGTTCTCATGTGGCTTCAATATGGGTATCAAAATTCACGAAATTCCTTCAGTATAGGATATTTCTCAACATTTTGTGACCATCTAATGATTTGTTCCTGGACAGGTTATGCAGGAACAGGTTATGATGTATACTCGAACCGGTCATTCCGGAACATGTTACTGTGGGGGCCCAAGTGGCCAGAATAATTCCAGAAGGAAACTCTGTCAATATGGGTATCAAAATTCATGATTTTTTTTGCATTAGGATGTTCCTCAACGTTTTGTGACCATCTGATGATTTTTCCTTGGACCACTCCTTCCGGAATGGGTTTCGGTGGGGCCTCAAGTGGCCATAAACATTATCAGAAAAAAACCCTGGCAATATGGGTATCAAAGTTCATGAAATTTCTTCAGTAAGATATTTGTCAGAATTCCTGCATCTTCTCAAAGTTACGTGCCATAATATCTCTGTCGTCGGCGAAACCAAATAGCTGAAAGGACTTCGTGAAAATCGTACCACTTGTGTCAATCATTGCCCTTCGTATTACCCCTTCAAATCGATGTTCATTCCCGCTTCACTTTACTCAATTTTTGGGTACAATTGTATGCTATCTCTTTTTCTCTCACGGAAATGTTACTCAATTTTCGTTAAAAAGTGGATCAACTCAATTTTTGAGTAGATCCACTATTTACGAAAATTGAGTAACATTTCCGTGAGAGAAAAAGAGATAGCATACAATTGTACTCAAAAATTGAGTAAAGTGAAGCGGGGGTGTTGAATGGCAGGCACGACAGACCATCACCTTGCTGTAACCCTCTGCGCGTTTTGAAGGGATTTGAGAATGCCTCGGGAACTCGAACTACTCACATCACCCGATCCAACGTTGCCTTAACCAACCGTAAAAGTTTATCTTTAAATCGGTGTTCGTGAATTAGTTGCATAGAAGGTCTCGATCGATTGCATTATATGCAACTTTGAAGTCGATGGAAAGAGGGGTCACTACAGAATGTTTATTTGTGTAGAAGATCCAATACAAAAACAAGTCTACTCAGTATTCCTTACGTATTTATGAAATGCGGAGAATCACTCAGAAAACAAATTGACATAAATATCCATAATTCCAATATCAATTCCCCTCCGATATTTTTTTCTACTTTATATTACTATATATATATATATATATATATATATATATATATATATATATATATATATATATATATATATATATATATATATATATATATATATATATATATATATATATATATATATATATATATATATATATATATATATATATATATATATATATATATATGACATATTATCACAGAGAACAGACATCCAAGCTTGAGTGCCCTTCGTGTGTAAATTTTTGTAACTACCATTTTAAAATTTTGGCTCGCTTCCATTAGTTTTGGCAAATCGTATGTTGATGGCGCCACTTGCCCACCTTGCGATTTGATAGTATTTCAAATTTAGTTTGGTGGAACCTAGACTAGGTGGCGTTATTTTTCCAATGGTTTGCTTTTAAAAATTTACACAGTAAATTAGAAACAAAATTTTCGAGCCTGGATGTCTGTTCGCTGTGGTATTATTATTGTCCAGCAAAGTTATTTTCCCTAATTCCATAACGTTATTAAACCTGTAGTACCAATGCACTATGGTCCAGATTACGAATTTACGAGGAAACATGCTCCCAGCGCCTAAACTTGAAACTTTACAGCAAAGTGATGTTCTACAACATGGTTGGTATTACTAAGGCCCATTTTTTGGTGTTAACTAAAATTAGGGTGGTCTTCATTTTCACAGAAATACAAAAACTAACTCTTTTATTTGCAGAAATAGACGTTTACATTTTTGGGCAAAGTTGTAGCGCAAATAATTTCATGGAATTTTCATATATTTTTCTTTTGTAGCTTGAAAATTGACCGATTTAGAGCAATTTTCCCTTATCAACTTAGGGTGTACCATAAAAAAATGTTTTTTTTGCCCTAACTTTTTTATTTCAATTCTCACCGTACACTTGTATTCCGACAAGTTTTAGAACTTTTGAACACGCCTACTTTGATATACAAACTTTGTCGCTAGCTTCAACAAATCAATAGTTATTGAAGTTTTTCTAAAAATAATACGCTCTTTTCAAATGTTGATTTTTATGATTGGGGCAAACACAAAAAAAAATAAAACACGTCATTTGAAAGGACAATTTGTATTGTCTAACATATGTGAAAAGTAGAGATATGTTATTTCTGTATCTTGAGAAAATTACATTTGGTGCTGGGATGGTTTAAGAAGAAATACTTCAATAACTATTGATTGGTTTAAGCTAGCGGCAACACTTTGCTGTAAAGTTTCAAGTATAGGCGCTGGGAGCATGTTTCCTCGTAAATTCGTAATCTGGACCATAGTGCAATGGGCAAGTATAGCAGATAGGCATTTGGCACACATCTATGATATCTTACAGTTGTCAAGTTGCCTACGACAAATATTTGACCATTGCTCAAATAGTGTACTACAGGCTTTAGTTATATTTTAAGCATATTCAGTTATTCCTATACCGACAAAGAATACCCGGAAGAGAACATGGAGCCTAAAATTAAGAAATCAAAAACACTGAAACTAGTCAAGCTGGATGCAAATTTGTTGAAACAATACCGTATTGATGTTGATAAAATCCATCAGAAGAAAGTTCCTACAGGTACTTTTCGTTTAATATGTTCTATGCCCAATCTAATTTTGAAAATTTTAGAACCTTTGGCTAATAACAGCAGCGGAGTACCAAGAAGCATCGTTTTTACTAGCGGCAGTAAAATCTTCCAACCTCTTGCTGCGAAGCATCAACCAACCGATACGGCAAATGTACACGGGTTCAAATTTTCTGCCGAACAACCCAGTAGCTCAAAAGTGCAAGACGTTCTTTCGGAAGCAGTTGAGGATAAGAAAATCAAACTCGGATCGAATATTCCCATTCTTACGAAAGGCAGCAAAGTAGTTATTGCTAGAACCAGCGTGAACGAAAGTCGCACATCGTTCAATCAAATCAAGACCGAATCGTCCATACCGGTTCTTCTTCCCGTCAGAAAGCGCGTTATTGCAAATAACGCATGCAATGACCAAGAATCGGTTACTGAGCGGATTTGTGTGCAAGGATAGTAGTATAAGAAGTCACCTATTAGTTGATACTGCAACAACTGTCGCAAGGAACAAGGCGGAAAAAAAAGAAGACATCGAGTTGACTGGTAAGAAAGATAAAATATTGATAAAAGCATCTGCATCTTGCAAGGTTTCTATAATATATGAATAAATATTTGGTAGCATAGTTCCTTTTTAAAAAGAATCAAATGAACCGACCCGGATTATTTATTACGACATTTTTATTATTGTTGTTTGAATGTTTGAATTTCAACAGAAAATTTGGAAGCTACATCTTCAAAGACAACGTCTGGAAAAGTTGAAGGAAAAGTACAACCGAAAGAAACACAAAATTTAGATATCAGTGCTCTTCTTGAAAAACTCGATATAATGGGTAAGAAATAGTTAGTAGTTCAATACGAAAATTGTGGTAATATACTACAGAGCAAGATTATCGCTGTCGTTCCTAGCGAGACATTTTATGCTGACCCCACTTCAATCACTGAGAACAGACATCCAAACTAGAATATATTTCTCAAAAAAACTTGTGTAAAGATTCTAAAGAGTTCTTAATCGATCGTCAATCGAGTTGCACGCGTTTTTTAATCGCTCCTAGCCGTGCGCGCTTTATTTTGTTTTTTTTTGCACACGTTTTCATTCTCGTTTTTGTGCGCCGTTTACCTGTGCCGGGTTAGTAAAATGAGTTGTGAAGTTTGCTCGTTGGACTCTTCCGCCGATTCCGTTCTATGGCAGTGTGTTGGGTGCACCCGACAATTTCATGCTGGATGCGTGGGAGTACTTGTCCAGCGTAACTCGCTCAGGAAGAAGGATAAAAAGCTGATTGATACTACGTCATACGTGCTTCCGTGCTGTGGTTCATGCCAAAATCTTAT
Source organism: Aedes japonicus (assembly GCA_034211315.2). Classification (NCBI taxonomy): domain Eukaryota; kingdom Metazoa; phylum Arthropoda; class Insecta; order Diptera; family Culicidae; genus Aedes; species Aedes japonicus. The sequence goes on from JASCZW010002559.1 coordinate 163,679, forward strand.
CACGGCTCACTTTGACTTCAATGTGCTTACTAAGCAACAGGCCGAGCTGGCCAAGCAAATAACAGAAAACACGGAGGTGATTCATCGTACTGCAGCTAACTCTGGCAAGGTGGACCTAATTCATGAAGCAATCGATAAGGTGGATGGATTGCTTGTTGATATTAAAAAACAGCTGTCAGCAAGTAGCAGAAGCGGTTTTACTGACATTGTTGCCATAAACAACCACTTGACTTCACTATGTGATATTGCGATGAAGTCATCGAAAGAAAACATATCCACGTCAATGAAATCAATAACGTCGGGTATATCCGAGGACTTGAAATTTTTGAATGGCGAAATTAAACATGTCAGTGAACTGACAGAGAGCATATCATCCAGTAGCAATATCAATATCAATCAATTACCGTTAGCAATAGACATATTGGATGAGCTGAAATCTTTATCAGCGAGCATATTGACCAACCCGGTAACAACTTGACAGCTCCAGAGTAAAGTCAATGTACCCCGATAATTTTGGTTCACTGGTTCTGTCAAATCGAATGAAACCTAGAACAAATTATCAGTTGAACGTATTTACCTCGACTGTTATTTTCAGAGCTGTGGAGCTGATATTCGTACTTGAAGAATATAATGCTGACGATATGTTGTAGCTTTTCCTAAAAGTTTAAATGGTGAATATTTTTACCCTTTTCACAGAGAATATATAGACACATTGACACACTCGAGACTTAGACTACTAGCAAAATATTGAATAATTTAAAAACTGTAATTCTAAAAACATTCTGAAATTTTCATCACTTGAAAAATATCCGGAAGCTAGCATGACGTGAATAAAATAGCAGCCTTCACGCTAAGATGAGAATACCTTAAATTAAGGTATTTGTTTGACCTAAAATCAGATATTTTTCTATTTATTTATTTATTTATTTATTTATTTTGTCAACCGATCGTAGACGACATAGGGAAGGAATCGGCTTAAGCACCCCAAGACCCTATTCCAAGCAAGGAGTAAACGTTAACCTACAACGCTCATTTTTTGCAGTATGGTGCTTCACTACTTGGAGCACCATTCTGCAAAAAATGAGCGTTGTAGCTTAACGTTTACTCCGTGCTTGGAATAGGGTCTTCGGGTGCTTAAGTCGTTTCCTACCCTATTTACACTTAGTTCTATCTTCTTAAACATCACCTAGAAATAAAATACTGTCTTAGGTTACTACGTGACATTATTAAGTCAATTGTTTCACAATGCAGATTACAGAGAGACATTATTCGGTTAATTGGTCTAAATTTCGCATAGTTTGTCCGATTGATATTTAACGCAAATAAGTTCCGATTCCTCAAATGCCGCGAGGGCGTGTAGAAATTTATACTATATAATAAGGGAGGAAATGCGATGTGATACAATATCGTTAACAAAAGAGATCATGGCAAATTCTCTTCGTTCTTTTAGAGTTTGAATGTCAATACGCATACATCGTGCTTCGTAAGACGGAAGTGGAAATGTTGTCCAGCCTAATTTACGGAGAGCATACAAAAGAAACTGTTTTTGTTCTGATTCTAATCGTTCTTCACGCGTTTTCATAAAAGGAGACCATATGACACTACAATACTCTAGAATAGACCTGACATATGCAATTTACAATGTTTTGATCGTATGGGATATGGGTCATACATAGGTCATGAACATTTTGACCAAAGCGTTTAATAAAACCTAGCATATTGGTTGCTTTATGGATAATTGTGTTGTAATGGTCGATAAAATTAAGCTTAGAATCTACAATAACACCTAAATCTCATACTCTCTCGCATTTTTTTACAATTTCTGTTCCTGAAGAAACAGTAATTTGTGATGTATTTCGTTTTCTATTGAGAGTAATCAATTTACATTTCTTAACGTTTATTTCTGGCAAGCTTTTTTTTTGAACCAAATAATAATATTTCGTTTAAATAAGTTACATTATCTTGGTCATTCTTAACTTCCATAAACATTTACACTCAACCAAAAACCGCCTAAACAATCTCCCTGAACTATCAAAATCTACATTGATGACGCCATCGTTCAATAACCTATACCTATAAAATAAAAACGCTTTGCAACGGGGACCAATGGTAGCATTAGTCATTTAGTCTATCACACATGATGTATAGGATTTTTTTCAACGCTGTGTGCATGAAACAGAAAGTTTAATAAACTTCATCAAAAACAACAATGAATTATCAGGCCCCGTAAAGCTAACGCAATTGAGCCTAACAAATAAATGAACTTGTTAAAACAAAAAATAGTTTTATGTCTGGTGCTGAGAGACGTGTAACATGTAAATGAAAATAAGCATTTTTTATCACCCTTCTTTCTTTTCTCTCTCTCTCTCTCTCTCTCTCTCTCTCTCTCTTTTTCTCTTTTTTCTCTCTGTTTGACTTTCTCTTAATCCCATTCTCAAGTAATGATGATTTATATTCCATATAATTGAAATCAAATTAATTGTAAGAAAGCCACATCAACAATACGCCTCAATAAAAATTTGTTCTTGCTCTGTTTTTATCATCCACACAAAAGGATACGAAAACATGTATTCCAAAGCTAAAAAGCGGTAGTATCGAGAATGGATGGCCCGTTTGTTTATGTATGGTAGAGACATCTACAATTTGTAGATGGGTACGTGCAACTAAGCTCATCTGTCAAGATGCTCGGGGGTTGATATTGACCATCGAATCAAAAGTAGTAAACTGCTCTCCGGAATCGGTGGATTCTTTAGAATATGAGCTAAATTCTATAAATGAAGTTCAAATAATCGATCCATCAGGCTGGCGCATGCTTGGTACGAAAAGAGTATTTAAAGCTGATTGGACAAATTTCGATAAACGGAAACAGCATCGTTTAAACATGCAAAAGCAGGCTGAAAAAGCAAGAAAGCGTAGGAAAGAAGCACGAAATAAATATTTGAACGTCCATCACAGCAGCAACCATAGGAATTTTACCAACAACAATGACCGACGCAACTTTCAAAGGGATCACAGCGGTAACAGCTTTTTGCCACCGGATAGAATACTTCTTGCAACAGCAAAGGAGAGATTTTCCAAACCACCACAGCATTCCGCGTTTGACGCCCCTAATTTTTCTGCTACCCACCGGCCAATACAGTTCCAGAGAGGAGAAATTCTGAATCCTCACTCGGTGCATGACGGATTACCACGATCTACTCCCGCCAGGCAACCCATCTGGAATTCTCCCGGATGTTCTTCAGACCCTTCGACAGCTTGTGAGGCATGCCATATTCAGCATTCGTGTTTTCGACGCAACTGACGAACTTCTTAGGCAAAGGATATGACGACGAAATTACTGCGGAGGTAACGGATCCAGATATTCTTTCAGACTTGACGAACCCAGGACAGCAAACAGAAATGGTAAATAGTTTTAATACAAACGATTCTAATGTTATTTTACAATCAGCGTGTGAAATCTTAGTATATTGTCAGAATTTTAATAGAATGAGAAGCGCTGTTAAGATAAACGAAATTCAGAAAAAGATTTTAAGTTGTTCTTACACAGTGATTCTTGCAAATGAAACTAGCTGGGATGAAGGTGTAGGAAGCGCGGAGGTCTTTGGTAATAGATTTAATGTCTATCGTGATGACCGTAATTATCAATGGTCGGAAAAGAAGTCAGGAGGTGGAGTTCTAGTCGCTGTTTCAAACATTTTCAACTCTGAAATCATAGTTACACCTAAATTTAAAGAATTTGAACACGTGTGGGCAAAAGCTCAAGTCGCAGGTGAAACACATATTTTTGTTTCGGTTTACTTTCCTCCCAACAATGCCCGTAAAGACATATACGATAAGTTTTTCGGTGTTGTTGAAGAAATTTATGTCTAGCTCACCACCAGAAGTTAAACTACATATTTATGGTGATTTTAACCAACGAAATATTGACTTCATTCCAGACATGGATAACGAATACATATTACTCCCAGTCTTTGGAGAAAACGAAACATTAAATTTTTTGTTTGACAAAATTGCAAATTTAGGACTAAATCAAATTAACCATGTTAAAAATCAGCAAAATTGCTATTTGGACTTGCTGTTGACAAACATTTACGATGACTTTTATGTAAATGAATCATTATCGCCAATATGGAGAAATGAAGCATTTCACACTGCAGTCGAGTATTCTCTGTTTGTGCATAACTATGAAACAATTGTAGACAATGAATTCGAGGAAATATTTGATTATCAATCAGCAAATTATGACAACATTAGGAATAAAATACATAATATTAATTGGAAAACAGTGTTAAGGATTGAAGAAAATGTGAAAAATGCTACTGAGGTATTCTACAAAAAGCTGTTTAAAATAATACATGAAGAAGTGCCGGTCAAAAGAAGAAGGCGTCAAATTACTTCCAAAAATCCGGTTTGGTTCAACAAGGAAATAAGAAACTTAAAAAATCGTAAACAGAAGGCACATAAAATCTATAGAAATAATAATAATCAAGAAAATATGGAAAACTATGTGGATATCTGCAATCGACTCAATTTGGCGATGAGTATAGCATTCGAGCAGTATAATTTTAAAATTGAGCAAGAAATTAAATCCTGTCCAAAAAACTTTTTTAACTATGTCAAGACCAAACTGAAAAGTGACAATTTTCCGTCTAAAATGTACCTTGATTATAGTGAAGGTAATAACTCGGTAGAGATATGCAATTTATTTGCGAACTTTTTTCAAAAAAACTACACAACATATTCAGAACCAGATCGCGATCGTGAATACTTTAGTTTTCAACCTGAATTTCCAACTGACATTAGTATTAGTAAAATCAATGTGCATGACATATTGGATGCATTAAAAAATTTGGACGCATCTAAAGGTTCGGGACCTGATGGAGTCCCTCCTGTTTTCATGAAAACTTTGGCCACTGAGCTTACAGCTCCGTTGTTTTGGATTTTCAATATGTCACTGGAATCGGGAGACTTCCCAAAAATATGGAAAAAGTCATTCCTAGTACCTATTTTCAAATCTGGTAAAAAATCTGATGTCAGCAATTATCGTGGTATAGCCCTTATTTCTTGTATCCCAAAACTTTTTGAGGCGATCATAAATGAAAAACTATTTAACCAAATAAAAAATAGAATAACTACCTCACAGCACGGATTTTTCAAAGGCCGTTCGGCAACCACTAATTTACTCGAATTTGTGAATTATTCTCTGGAAGCAATGGAAAACGGAAGTCATGTAGAAGTTTTGTACACGGATTTTAGCAAAGCTTTCGACCGCGTCGACATACCCATGCTTCTTTTTAAATTACAAAAGTTGGGAATACAACCTAAACTAATCAAATGGCTTGAATCATATTTGACCAACCGTGAACAAATTGTTAGATTTAACGGGGAAAAATCGACTTCTATTCATGCTAGTTCGGGAGTACCACAAGGCTCTCATTTAGGACCGCTTCTTTTTATTTTATTTGTGAATGACATATCTTTTTTATTTAAAAAACTAAAAATTTTAATGTATGCTGACGACATGAAATTTTTTTTAGAAATAAAAAACGGCGAAGACTGTGACATATTCAAAAATGAGATACAAATATTCCACACATGGTGTAACAAAAGCCTTCTAGAACTAAATGTAAAAAAATGTAACTTGATTACATTTACAAGAAAACGAGACATACCTAATTTAGAAATAACTTTAGGAAACCAGAACGTTGAAAGGTGTGATGTAGTCAGGGACTTAGGTATTATGTTAGACACTAAACTTTCGTTTACTGTTCATTATAACACAATTATAAACAGAGCCAGTAATATGCTAGGCTTTATAAAACGGTTCTGTTATAATTTCCGTGATCCATACACAATAAAAACACTGTACGTGGCTTATGTCAGATCAATACTTGAATATTGTAGCATAGTTTGGTCCCCATTTTCAATTACACATGAAAATAAAATAGAATCTGTGCAAAAACAGTTTTTATTATACGCACTTCGTAAGTTAGGTTGGACAGTATTTCCTTTACCATCGTATGAAGCTCGATGTATGCTAATCAACATTCAAACACTGAAAGAGCGTCGAGAATTTTCGATGGTTTCATTCATAAACAACATTGTCTCACACAGAATTGACTCGATGGAACTATTATCAAAACTAAACTTCTACACACCAACACGTTATTTAAGGCACCGACAGTTATTTGCTACAAATTACCATCGTACGAACTACGGAAAATTTGGACCCATTAATCAAATGATGACTATTTACAATAAACATTGCCATAGTATTGATTTTACAATGTCCAAAACAAAATTAAAACAATATTTCCGCACGCAGTAATAACTAGGAAGTCTTTACATATACTATTGGTAAATACCAATGCACACTACATTGTATTAAAACAAATTTAGAGTTAAAACAATTTAGCGTATAAGATAAACTATGTAACAAAACGGTCTACAAACTCGATTGACGACAAATAAATAATAATAATAATAATAATAATAATAATAATAATAATAATAATAATAATAAAAGATTCAAATTAAAATACGTTAAAACACTATTGCCATCTCTCGGGCTGTGGCCACTTGCGATTTTTAATCGAACATGGGTAGTGCCTGAAACAGACATACAACTTACAGCGTTGTACTCCTTTAGTCTAGTACGTGTTTTTTAGTACAGGATTAAAGTATTTGACAGTTCGTACAACGCTGTACGTTGTATGTCTGTTTCAGGTATAATACCTGGTACAGACATGCAACGTACAGCGTTGTACGAACTGTCAAATACTTTATACCTGGTACAGACATACAACGTACAGCGTTGTACGCACTGTCAAATACTTTAATCCAGTACTCAAAAACAAGTACTAGACTAAAGGAGTACAACGCTGTACGTTGTATGTCTGTACCAGGCATTAATTCGGTACTGAAAAACAGGTACTTGACTAAAGGAGTACAACGCTGTACGTTGTATGTCTGTCCCAGGCATAAAATTCGTTGACCGTGCGGTGAAAGAACTGAACTGCCAAAAAAAAAAATAGTTGATGAAGAAGATTTCAAGCTGGTCTATGGGTGGCGAATCCACGCCGCCACGCTATTGCCAGTTGATTACGATTATGAAATGGCCGTTAAATTTCTTACATAGTTTTTGAATTTGACTTGGATGTCTGTTCTCTGTGCTTCAAACTTCACAAGGTAGCTAGATTTTTTGTTGAAATGAATTACCCGCTTTAAATGTGCTTACAGCGGCACACCAGGAGTTAACATTTTGATATCAGTATATCTAGGGACTTTTTTCAATAGAGCGAACATGCAATTGAGAGACTCTCGGGTCTCTTTCTCTTTCATCAATTACAGCGCCATTATAATACTATGGATTGATCCTATAATACAGATCGCAAGATCGCTTATTGATCGTCAATCAGTTTGGACGCAATTTTAAATCGCTCGCGACCACGCGCGATTTGTTTTATTTATTTGTGCTTACTTTTCATTTTATTCTTGAGTGCTTTTTGCCGGTGCCGTTTATTCAAACATGAGTCAGATTAATTGTGAAGTGTGCTTTTTTTTCCGGCTGGGTACATTTTCCACTGCGACCAGTTTTTTGATCTATTGTGGTGAGCCCCTATTTTATTTTATTTACGTTACATCTCAGGGTGTCATATCACTATTGGATTGAGTGATTCCCACTTGCTGACTATAGGCATTGTCCCAGTAAGGTATTATAGAACGAATAAAGTTTATAGCCTTATTGGGAGAGTTCAACCATACATCTGAGGGTTGTATTAAACCTTTATCAAAAAAAATTCTCCTTTTATGAAACAGTGCTTCACAGTGGCATAATAAGTGTTCTGAGTTTTCACTATCTAGGTTGCAGAAGCGACATGTGTCATCTTCCATTTTTTCTAGCTGTTTTAAATAATATTTACTTGGGCAGTGGCCCGTTATTAGACCGCTGTAAGTACATAAATCTTTTTTGGTTAAACTTAAAGTCTTTGAGTTATTTTTTTATTGGGTGTAATAAATCTTTTAGATTGTCGAGCGGTTGTATTTTTTTTCCAGACGTCCTCTATCATTGTTTTTTTCCAGTTCTTTAATTCCATTTTGAGGGTACACTCTGAGACCTCACAAAATGGTTCAGGCCCTAGGAATGGTTTCGATGAACCACATCTTGCTAATAAATCTGCTTTTTCATTACCTTCGACTCCACAGTGCCCGGGTACCCAAAATAGATTCACTGTACTATTTTTAGCCACCCGCTGTAGCAATTGGATACATTCCCATACCAATTTTGAAGTACAGGTAACTGACTTTACTGCTTTTAAGGCAGCTTGACTGTCAGAAAAAATACATATATTTGTACGTCTATAATTACGCTGTAAGCAAATCGTAGCACATTCAATAATTACCTGTATTTCTGCTTGAAAGACAGTTGGCCATATACCCATAGATATTGATAAACTTACTCCAGGGCCCGTTACCCCTGCCCCAACCCTGTTGTTTAATTTGGAACCATCAGTGTAAAAAATCACCGAACCTGGTTCAATATTAGGTCCTCCGGATTCCCATTCAATGCGATTTGGCTCGGTCACATTAAATAGTCGTTCAAAATTATATTGCATATTTATCCAATCTCCATGAGTTAATAATGGATTAATTTTAAATTCCTTAAGAATACTGAGATGACCACTAAGGTCTCCGACAAAAAATTGTTTTGTTCTTTTAAACCGTAGGGCGTTTTTCTCAGCTTCCAATTGCACAAATAGAGGTAAGGGAAGAAGATATAAAACTGTATCAAGTGCTTTAGAAGGCGTACTACGAATTGCTCCTGAGATAGAGATTGTAGCTAGTCTTTGCAGCTTTTCCAATTTTTTCTGAGCATGCTTAACTTTAGTTTTTGACCACCAAACTAATGATGCATATGTTATTCTGGGTCTTATTATAGCCGTATAGATCCAATGAATCATTTTAGGTTTCAGTCCCCATTTTTTCCCAGATGTTTTCTTACTTAGCCATAAGGCAGTTGTAGCCTTGCTTATAATTTGATCTAAATTTACGTTCCAATTAAGTTTGCTATCAAGAATTACCCCCAGATATTTGACCTTTTGAGAGAGGACTATTTGAGTTCCTTCCAAGTACAGATCTGGGATAGTATATTTCCTTCTATGTGTAAATGGAATAATAGTAGTCTTGTGAGGGTTTATGGACAACCCCTCATCTTTACACCACGCTATAGTCAAATTGAGAGCATATTGTAATCTATCTCTGATAACATGTTCATATTTCCCACGAACTATAATTACTATGTCATCGGCAAAACCGATTATTTCAAATCCATGCGTTTCGATAGTAGTTCAACTACCAGTGACCACAACAGAGGTGAGAGAACCCCTCCTTGTGGGCAACCCTTCACAGTCCTTACCGTGACCGTTGACCTTCCATGACTGCATATTATTTCTCTTTTTTGCAACATTTCAAAAATCCAATCATTAATAGTTTTATCGAAATTACGCTTTATCATAACATTTCTCATGGAGTTATGGGATGCATTATCAAATGCTCCTTCAATATCAAGAAATGCTGCTAATAACATCTCTTTGCTTTCAAATGTCTTTTCAATTTTTTTTTACGAGTGTATGAAGTGTTGCTGTTGTTGATTTTCCTTGTTGGTATGCAAACTGGTATTTATTTAGTGGAATCGAATCTAAGGATTTTGATTTAATATAGTCATCAATCAGTTTCTCCATCAATTTCAATATAAATGACGAAAGGCTAATAGGTCTAAAAGATTTTGGACTCTTTTTATCTTTTTTGTTAGCTTTAGGAATAAATACAACACGAATTTGCCGCCAAATTTTTGGAATATGATTTAGCAGTAAACTGGCTTTAAACATTTCAGTTAAACAGGTGCTGCTTATTGAACTCGTCTGTCGATTCCGCAATGTGGACGTGTATTGGATGCACACGCCGCCTGTGTGGGTGTGACGGTTCCCCGAGGCTCACTTTGGAACCCAAAAAAAGACAGAAAAGCTGTTGATCCGCCGTTATTTGTGCTACCATGTTGTGGTTCATGCCAAACTCTGGTAACCGCAACTTTTGAGTTCAATGTTCTCACTCAACAACAAAAGCTCCTGGCTAAGCAAATTAGCGAAAACACGGAGGTTATGCATCGACTTGCTCTCCAACAGGAACAACCAAATTTTGTCTCGGAAGCTATTGAGAGTATGGAAGTCATTCTTACTAGCATAAAAAATGTACTGTCTTCCATTCACAGAAACAGTAGTTTGACTGGAAGTACTACGATGCTGATAAATCATTTAACTTCTTTAGTTGACACAGCAATGACGTCAACAATGCATAATCTAGCAGGTGATCTAAAAAAGGAGCTGCTAAATATTAACAATGAGATAAGTCAGCTCAATCAGCTGAGCATAGAAACCGCAGCCAGTTTAAATATGCAAAGCAACTCTATGCTAGAGCTCGATATATTGGACAAGCTAAAAGCACTGACTCCGAACATAAACGCAATACCAAGACATGGGGAAGCACACGCCAATGCACATTTAACTCAGTCACTCAATTCAAATCCCAGCCTGGCAAAAGAATTGAATCATAACAACAACAAAACTTAGCATTGGAACTTACATCACCTTTATTTTGGCTATTTAATATGTCATTGAAATCTGGGATCTTTCCCAAACTGTGGAAAAGTTCCTACCTAGTACCTATTTTCAAAAGTGGGAAAAAATCTGACATACGTAACTATCGTGGAATTGCCATTTTATCTTGCATCCCTAAACTTTTTGAAGCAATTATCAATGAAAAATTGTTCACTCAAATCAAAACAGAATCACTACAAAGCAACATGGATTTTTCAAAGGACGATCAACTAGCACAAATTTATTGGAATTCGTTAACTACTCTCTGATAGCAATGGACAATGGTTACCATGTAGAAGCTCTTTATACAGACTTCAGCAAAGCTTTTGATCGCATTGACATACCCATGCTTCTTTTTAAATTGCAAAAATTGGGAATTGAGCCAGGAATTCTCAAATGGATCGAATCCTACCTTACTAACCGTCAACAAATAGTAAGATTCAAAAGGAAGAAATCAAACCCTATTCAAGTCACCTCTGGAGTCCCCCAAGGCTCTCATTTAGGCCCCCTCTTATTTATTTTGTTTGTAAATGACGTTCCTTTATTCTTAAAAACATTAAATTTCTTGTTTATGCTGATGACATGAAACTATTTTTAGAAATAAGAAATAAAGAAGATATCATTACATTCCAGCAAGAAATAAATGTTTTCTATGTCTGGTGTAACATAAGTCTTTTACAGCTAAACGTAAAAAAATGTAATTCGATTTCTTTTAGTAGTAAACGAAGCACCATAGACGTAACTATTAATTTAGGGAATCAGCCAGTTGAAAAGTGTAAAAGAGTAAGGGACTTAGGAGTTATCTTGGATTCCAAACTTACATTCATTGAACATTACAATACTATCATCAACAGAGCAAATAATATGCGTGGATTTATAAAACGTTTTTGTTACAATTTTCATGACCCGTACACAATAAAAACATTGTACATTGCATATGTGAGGTCAATACTGGAATATTGTAGCGTAGTTTGGTCACCCTTTTCAGTCATACAAGAAGAACGAATAGAATCGGTACAGAATCAGTTTTTACTATTTGCCCTTCGTAAATTAGGTTGGACAAGGTTACCTCTTCCATCTTATGAAGCACGCTGTATGCTAATCAGCATCCGATCATTAAAAGAGCGCCGTGAATTTGCATTAGTTTCATTCGTAAATGATATTGTTGCGCAACGCGTTGACTCAGTAGAACTTTAAGCAAAACTTAATTTTTACATTCCGTCTCGGCAATTACGAAATAGAAATATATTTACTACAAGCCATCATCGCACAAATTACGCCAAATTTGGGCCTCTTAATCAGATGATGGCAACGTACAATAAGCACGGAGAAAATGTTGACTTCACTATGACTAAAACAAAATTGAAGCAATACTTCAATGCAATTAGATAACCTAAACATTAAAAATATAAACCAGATATGTTAGTTTTTTAAGACATACTATATATTTAAGAAGTGTAACATAAAATTGTAAATATCATTGTTACAAAACGGTCTACTGATTGACGACAAATAAAATTTAAAAAAAAAAAAGTAACAGTACTGGTTAGCATTTTAGTCAAACAGCACAAAGAAAAACGTGAAAACGATTCATTTATTGGTGAAAGAGAAAGAGACCCGAGAGAGTCTCTCAATTGCAAGTTCACCATATTGAAAAAAGTCCCTAGATATAGAGATTCAGTAACCGATCATCTTGTTTCCAATGAAACCGTCATTTTTTTTTACAGATAGAAAACTGGATGCCCATGCATCCAACACGGATGCCAAACTTCGCTCAATCGCAACAGCTACTATGGGCAATAAACGACTGCTTGGGACTGTTCTAGCAGATGTTTCAAATTTATGTGTCAAGAAAACTGATTTGGACAGCGTTCACAGAAAAATTCATCTGCCACTGAAAAATCAGGAGGATCTTATGAACCTGGAAACGATGTCTTTAGACCCTGCCTTTGAGCAATCGCTCCGTAAGAGATTCGATATGGAGTCCAATCAAAGCATTTACGAGTTCATGCGGACAATTATGAGATTATTGTTCCGAAATACTGATAGATATTCTTGGAGTGGCAAAGTGGCACCGAACGCCAAACACAACAGCGCATGTTGCAAGGCTTCGGATCTAAATATCATTCGGATTCTTCTAGGTGAATTGTTGAATAATTTTATTAAATATGTTTATTCGTTCTAGTCATTAAAATGTAAAATGTCATTTTTGATATACTTTTAAATATTTATTAACAGATACGGCAGCAGAAAAGCTCAAAGTGCCTCGTGATGTCTGCATTTCCGAAGCAAAATAAGCATTACACAACTACAACACGGCAACCCACATGAGTTTTACCAGAGCGCAACATTTTGATGCATAATACATCACCAGTGTCATGTAAAATAAACTAAATTCTTCCTTTTTCTATACATTCTCATGCAATGCATTCATTTGATATTAAAAAAATATTTTTTAATTACAAATCATTTTTATTTATAGAAAAAATCACATTCGAAATGATAAGAGCTGAATCAGCAGTGATTCAAATCGGGGGCATTCAATTTGAATATAAATCTGGAACATGCATTCTTGTCGAAATAAATTGGATTTCAAAATTTAGATCAGTATATTCTAGATCAAAAAAAGGAAATTTTTCACCGCTGATCTAAATCGTAGATGTATCGAAAAATCGTAAATGGCAACCATGGAAATCTGTTCTGGCCATTCGCTAATTTCTAGGGATTTTTTTCAATAGGGCGAACATGCAATTTAAAGACTCTCGCGAGCCTCTTTCTCTTTCATTAATAGCTGAATCGTTTTCACGTTTTTCTTTATGCTGTTTTTCTAATATGCTAACCACCACTGTTAGCTTGCGATTTGCGTGAAGGAATCAATCCATAGATCCATAAGGGAAGGTCCATTAATTATGTCACGCAGTAAGGGGAGAGGGGAGGTTTGAAAAAACGTGACGATCCATACAAAAAAATTTGGAGGTCCATACAAAAAACGTGACAAGGGGGGGTTAGGGGGGGTTAAAAAAGTCAATTTTTGCGTGACGTAATTAATGGACGTTCCCTAATGGCGCTGTAATTGATGAAAGAGTAAGATACCCGAGAGAGTCTCTCAATTAAAAGTTCACCCTTTTGAAAAAGTCCCTAGATTTGTTAAAATTCTGCGATTGGTTTAGCGCGGGTTTGTTTTGTTCAGAAAAAAGAGCGTTTAGAACGTTCCCAAGTCTCATACCATCCTAGAAACATTTCTTGCCTTAAAACCCCCACATGCTCGGTTATTTCTCGAGTTAGGCTGAAAATTGTGTTTCATTGGCATAGGAGCCCCCCTTTCAGAGAGATTAAGGGTCTCTAACCATCTTAGAAACATTTCTCGTCTTAAAAACATCCCGCATACCAAATTTAATTTAATTTGCTTCATTAGAGCTTGAGTTATGCAGCTATTTGTGTTTTATTTGTGTGAGCCACCCCCCTTTTAAAGACAACTTTTTCGACAACTGTCAAACTTGCGTTTTCCGTTCCGTTTTGCGTAATCGTTGTAGTTGGGTCATAAATGCTTTAAAATCAACAATTTACACGTCACAACTGGTGTGGGAATGTTCAGAATTGTTGCAACGACTGTCCAGTCGCAATACTGTCAACCTATACTGGGTTCCTGGGCATTACGGTATCGATGGAAATGAAAAAGCTGACGAATTAGCAAAAATAGGATCAAGTATGCAATTCTTCGGCCCTGAACCCTTTTTTAGCTTATCTTCCTGTGCTCTTAAAATGGAGCTTAAGAACTAGGAGAAAACCTTAAATGCCCGGCAATCAAAACGCTTTATAAAGCCAAATGGTTGTCATTCATATAAGTTGCTTAATTTATCGAAACGTGACCTTAATTTATACACAGGTTTAATAACAGGACACTGTCCTAGTTAATATTTCCTCAAGGTCATCGGTAAGCTCAATGAAGACAAATACCGCTTCTGTAACCTGAAGAGTGAAAAATCCGAACCAGGGCTGGCAAATGCCATTATCAATGACGAATGAGTAACGATTATTACAGAAATACGCCAGAAAATCTCATCTGGCAAGAAAACGATCTTTTTCTAAATTTCATTGATTTTTCGTAATAACAGCAGACAGTGTTTTTGTCATCGACATTTAAAGCACCTTTATAGGTAATTATGTTAGTTTAGTTGCAAAATTGCAAATAAAACTTCCACTCTTTCGATTGCATAAGACTACTTGGCTGATTGTATGAAAACGATCTCATGACTCCGTGAGAAAGCACATGCTAGTTCGTTTCTTCTCGTGATAGTGAGATTGCCTGTTTTTTTCTTTGTCACATGACGGCTGTGAGATTTGCCAGCACTGCTAGGTACACTTACTGTGCGACCGTGTTGCACTATTCCATTAAAGATGCCGATTTCTTGACAAAAGCCTTATGGAGCCTAAGGAAATCTGGGCTGTTAGCCCCAATAGGGTAATAAATTTCATAAGGAAAATATTACCTAGTTGGGATCATTGCCTTCAATAGTAATGGTAGTTACCCCAAAATAGCGGCTACACATTGTTGATAAAAAATTCGAAACACAATAAAAAAGTTTTTTGACGCAACAAGATTGAGAAATTGAAGAAAAAAAAGATTGTACTATATATTTCTGATGTTTACTTTGTGGGACAACAGAGTGGACAAACCGACGAATACGGACACCCAACAGGCCAGCGGAATAATCGGATACCCCGGATAATGCGTTTCGGTGAAGAAGGGAAAAAATAGTTACACACGCGAGACCGATACTTTTACACGTCTTTATTGGTCGTCACTTGGGTACAGAATGGTAAGATAAAATGTTCACTTCCCGTTTCATTTTGTTTACGTTGTCAGCAGTGCGGTGCAGTGACGGCGTTAGAATGAACGTTGCCCCCACTTTATAGCTGACATACTTAATGGATTGAAGCCTAGAATGGAATAGGGCTTTATGACCCTATTGGTCTCCTAGTATGTAATCCGAATCACAACAGGTTTAACGGTATAGAAAAAAAGATTCTTATCTTACTCTGCCTTCTTGCCAGGTGTATAAAATGGTTTGAGAAAAATGACTGACGAACTCAAATTTCGTTACCTTCAGTATTCTCCGAATCATTGAACTCCAGGATGGAAACCTTCGTCACAGGTCGCCGTAACACTCCTCCAGATGTTTGGACATCGACCTGTCAGCTTCGCCCATCTCGTCCCTTTTATGACGGAAAGAATCCGGCCGCGCTGCCATCCATTCCTAACCGACTTGTCAACGACAGCTGCTAGATCACCAACCTTCGCTTCCTTGGTTTCTTTATACCACTTCGTGCGGCCAGCAACGATCGGGAGATATTTCTGTTTTTAGGTAAGTTGAATGGTCACAAAGGCATGATAAGCTGTTGCTTAGAAGTAGCATGAGAGTTTCCTTAGCAGTTCATTTTTCATAAACAATTCTTAATGACGTTGTTTATAAAGCAAGCCGTATTCCAGGCCGGAGAATCTTTTATCGAACGCTCGGCTAAGAATGGTTTCTGATTGTTCCCATAAAGGTTCATTTTATAAAGAGGAGTTTTGAGATAGAGAGAAAGTGTTGCAGATAGTAACAAAACCTTTTTTTCAATTTGTTCATATGTTATTCTTTAATATACATTTGAAATCTACAAACCAAACCTTTCATTGCATTCTAACTAAATTATTAGATGTCGGTATGCAAGACTTCTATAAAAGCAGTTATTTCATCAAGAACAAAACAAAGAGCTTTACTAACTTCATTTGCATCAATTGTAGTTGTGTCATTACATAATTGAAGTACCTTAGGACTAATGTAAACCCCATTCGCAGAAGATTCCATGGGTTCATTGTGTATAGAATCTAAATTTAGCACAGCATAGCAATAAAGAATAAAAGTATTTTCTTGTTTTTTGATGTTTTGCACTTGAAAAATTTGGTTATCTTTACAAACGAAGTTGTCTCGGCCACCTTTGGAAATAATTGTATTCTGTTTATTTGTTATAATGGAGTAGGATGATCCACGTTGCCGTAAATTTGCCTTTTTTTTTGTCATATCTCAAGTGTTCACCAAAACGATTCCTAAACTGTTGCAGAGGATACGATGATTTTTTCATATACCTCAACATAGTTTGCATATAGTTTTCGAAAGGAAAGGCAGAAAATGAATCCAAACTTCCGTGTAGTATGCACTCATCGGCAAGATGTGTAAGTAAATGGAAATTGTAAACAAACAAATGTTCTCCGTACAATTGCTTGAATTCATGGCTGAAAGCTTCAAGTAAATTCTTGGCAATGCTATTTTCAACTCGGTATTTTACTGGGTGACATAATATACGAATAGTTACATGAAGTTTAATGTAGTTATTATAGTATACATCATCCAGCACCTTCATGAATAAAAACGGACCCAAATACATCAGAAATAGTCTTAGCTCCGTTGCCGTAAACCATTTCAGGTCTGTCAGTGGTCGAGGTGTACGAGAAAAATCACTACATACTTGCCGTTTGATAGACTGAATTCGCAAATCAATTAAAGCTTTTTGCGTTTGCGTTAATGAATAGCCCTTTCCAGAAGTTTCCACCCACAATTTGAACATTGATTTCATGACTCCTAATAAAACGTTATGCATATAATCTACAGGAACAGTAGAAATACACCCAACGTTAATTGTAGCTAAGGGAGGGAGTCGATCTGATAAATGATGACCATCCGAAAGATTCAAAAATGTATCATCGGTTCTTAAAGTCCAGCCGATGTTCGGAAAGACAGTCCTATGCCCATTGCTGTGTCCTCGCGTTGTACATTTTGGGCATCCATATAATCCATTATGTGCCTGGATAAAAGAAAATATAGATGATTGATTTAATGAATTATAACAAATTTTAGCTGTCCTACCTTTATATCTAAGACAAATGCTTTAGCTGGAGCATCCATTGTAAATGAATCAATAGAAAACATTAGGCGTAACTTATTAATTTCCATTCCGTTTTTCAAAACTTGGTCTAGTTCCGTAATAAATTCGTCCATGTATTCATGTACACTACTTGGTTTACTCGTGCCACAGAAATCCGCAACAGGAAGCACTTCTCGATAACCTATTATCTTGACAAGGATAGGCCAAAAACAGCTCTTTGAACTTTTTGTCAATGGTAGCCCATCAATGCCAAACTGAAGACTGTATTGGATATTAGGCGTAAGGTTCACATCATTCATCACCAGAATTTGTTTCACTGCTCGCTTTATTCCCATGTAGCAAAACTCTCCATCGCCCATTTTTCTTATTGGAGCATTTTTAAGTTTAGCATCTGCTTTCAGCGTTTTATTAGTTTTATGGAGGTGCGGAAAGTGATGTTCTTTTAAATAATGTAAAAGATCGTCCATAACATCGTCGCTTATATGATTGTTTGTTGACCATTGTGCTAGCTTAGCCCTGATGTCAACAAAATTGGGCAATGGAATGTCGTCATCAGATTCTGAACTATCAACTTCTCGATCTTCATCTTCTTCCACAACTGCTACTATTGTATCATCTTGTTCTGATGATTCACTTGCACTTTGATAACTATCTTCACTATTCTCTTGTTCCATATTTGTATGGCTCCTGCTTGTCGTAGGTTGTTGTTCTTCTAATGAATTTACTCCAAACGCTCTGAATAGCTGGGCAGCCTCAGCTTTATCCTTGCGGTAATTATTGGATCTCGACATGTTGGACACAATGTTCTATAAGAAAAAGCAATATTCGGCACATCGTTATGCTTATTTTGAGTCAAAGAACTGAAACTATTAAAAATAATCAAGTAACTATTGATTTAAAATCAAAAACTGTTTACACAAATTTAAGCTAAAGGGTGTCCACGATGAAATTGCCCCACACAAAATTGATTCGCAAAATTCGAGTTTTCATCCGATTGCCATCAAATTTTCAGGGATTGAGAAATAACTATTAAAATTCATTTTTCCATCTTACTCGTATTTTATTTACAGTCCATACGCAAATGCCCGCACCTTGGCCTTAACCCCGGCCATAAGATTCTGCACAACCTGTGAGTCAACCGTTTTTTGCATGTAAACCCATACTTTCTTCAGTCCCTCGACTGTCTTCACTACCTCAGGTCGTTTAAGAAGGTGCTGCTTCATAATCGCCCAGTACTTCTCGATGGGGCGGAGCTCCGGAGTTTTGGGAGGGTTGAACATTTTCGGCACGAAATTGACCTTATTGTCCGCATACCACTTCAGCACGTCCTTGGAGTAGTGGCATGAGGCCAAATCCGGCCAGAAGATTGTTGGGACGTTGTGGGCCTTCAGGATCTCGCAGCCGCTTCTGGAGGCACTCTTTTATGTACACCTGTCCGTTCATCGTGTCCTGGGTCACGAAAGGTGCACTCCGCTTCCTGCACGTGCAGATGGCTTTCCAAACCAGGAATTTCTTCGCAAATTTGGACATCTTCTGAGTGCGGACATGCTCCGGAACGCTGAACTTATCCTTGGCCGTGAAAAACAGGTTGCCGGGGATCTGTTTGAAGTCGGCCTTCACATATGTTTCGTCGTCCATGATGCAGCATTCAACTTTCGTCAGCATGTTGAGGTACAACTTCCTGGCACGGGTTTTAGCGGACTTGTTCTGCTTCTCGTCGCGATTAGGGGCCTTTTGTACCTTGAACGTTCGAAGCCCAGCCTTAGTTTTGGCCTTCTAGACAAAACTTCGGCTTAGGTGCAGCTTCTTAGCCACATCCCGAACGGAGGCGTTCGGGTTTTGGTTGAAGGCCCCAACTACGCGGTTGTGATTTTTGGTGTTGTACGGAATACTTTTTCCTTTACTTCTGGGCTTCCGATCGGTGGTCAACCGTTCCTCGAACCGCTTAATCACTCGCGACACCGTGGAATTCGCGATTCCCAACGTTTTAGCGATGGAACGATGCGAGAGATCCTTGTTCTCGTGATGAATGCGCAAGATTTTATCACGCACGAGCAGTTCTTTCGACACCATTTCCGCGAGTTTTGATCACAGGACTTTAAAACTTGCAGGATGTAAATAATGCACTATGAACTAAATCCACCCAAATTTTCATTAAATTCTACCCAACGGTTAAAAAGTTAGAGCAACTTCATAGTGTGGCAATTTCATCGTGGACACCCTTTATACCAAATAATTTTTGTTTTAGCAGTTTCCTCAATGATGACTCATTTCTATTAAAATGGAAATCGCGATCATGCAAATATAACATGTTCCAACGATTCTACCCCGCCTATGCACTCTGGGTAGTCTGCAGACTGTGCAAACCAGAACCTATGCAAAAACTTTCTAAAACAAACATGTTCGCCTGTGCGGTCTAATG
The DNA here is from genome assembly GCA_034211315.2 of Aedes japonicus. Classification (NCBI taxonomy): domain Eukaryota; kingdom Metazoa; phylum Arthropoda; class Insecta; order Diptera; family Culicidae; genus Aedes; species Aedes japonicus. The sequence goes on from JASCZW010002559.1 coordinate 183,680, forward strand.
ACTTTTCACCACGATATCCCATGCGTGTTACCATTTGAGTAACGAGAGTACGACACTTGACATGTCGTACTACTTTAGTGTCTTGAAAAACCTTCTTCCAAGGATAAGCAAATTGGCAACATCTCGAACACTCACTGCCTCATACGATATGGTGCCGAATGCACTTGTTCCAGCACCTACTATAACTGAGAATCTTATCTTCGAAAATGCTCACTCGAATGTGCCTCGCAGTTTTGATGCTCGCTCGGGAAAAATGAATCTGGCTGGCAGGTATACGAAGCACTCTTTCTTCTTTGTAGGAACTTCATAATTGAAACATTTACTTTCGCATATGTTGTAGGATCCCGTGTCACAATGAGCAATGGCTTCGTCACCAAAACGGTATTGGCCGTGGCTCGCCGCAAACGGCAGGAACGCTTTTCCGGCCTCAGAGGAAGAATGTGACTGCCGTTCGTTGTACGAGCGGCTGCAGGAACAGAAACAGAAAAAGGACATCGAGTTCGAGGAGGCACACAAACTCAGTAAGTTTGTTAAATTACTAAACAAGCCCAATAATTTGTTAGATTAAATTTTTAAAGAAATTATTGGGCTTGTAAACTGTTTCTTCTAAAATTCTTCCAGAGAACATTATTCAAGGACTGGATGACAATGAGGTTGAATTTCTGGACTTGGTAGATCAAAACAAGACAATGCTGAGCAAAAAGTATAGCTGGAGGAAGCCAAGAAAATGTCCGATTTCCGAAAGAAAGTTGCCTCTCTGATGGAGAAGCGAATGGATGAGATACTGCATTAAAGGGAGGGGTTTCAGTTATAATTATTACTCAAACCAACATTCTTTTATAGAAAATTCAGCAGAAAATGTCGAAACCGAAGTCTGCCGAAGGCCCGTATCGGTCATGGTGAATCAGATGTCGCAAAAGAAATTCCTAGTCAGGGTTGTGGTCGCTAAGCGATATTGATTGCGATGAGGGCGGCAAATGCGATTAACTTGGTCGGAAGAATGTCCACGTCATGCGGAAAGCAAATAAGGGACAGCAACTTATGTGATAATTACACTCACTGCCTCATACGATGTAGTGAGGTATGCACTTTTAACAATCCCAGCACCTACTATAACTGAGGATCTTACGGACGGCGATAAAGGTTGGATATGCTGGGATGGAAATGCTGCAACGAAAATAAAGCGTTGATGCTATCATATCGAGGATTGCATCCTATGCGTAACTTATTAAAATCCATTTTTAATTATACTCACCAGAAATCGGAGCTTCAAATAATAAAGGATTGTTCAAATAAACGCTACTAACTTTAAAGCTCAATAAATCACTAAATCCCATATAATTTGCGCCGGTAGAGTCGGGTCCGTGGTAATTTTGAAGATTTTTTATTTTGACAGAACACCTTTATTATTGTGAGAAATGTTGTTGTATTAGTGAACAAAAATCATTTGCTCACTACTACATACACAATTTTGATCGACTCACTGAAATGACTCACGTTAGGGTTAGTTAAGCTAATGTTACTCTAACGCAGACGTCTGGAATCAGCAAACGCCTAACGCAATGTTGCAGTATAACGTAATTTTAGTCGAGAGTTACCCTAACGTGAGAATACTTCTTAGGCAAATGAGTTAACATGTTACTCGATGTTTCGAGTCATGTTGCCCTCACTCTCCTTGCTGGGTATAAGACTCCAAAAGATCGTATCAGGAAAACGGGCCTACGATTACATTTAAATGTGCCCAGAGATAAACAAAGGCCCAATAAATCGTAGATCTACTATGTTTTCACGGAAACTTTTTTTCGATAATAACGGCCTGAGCACCGTGAAAAACAAATACTTAACATTGGAATATCGTAAAAAGTCAATCATAGCCATATCTTATTTCCTCTAATGTGCAGTGTAAGCAATTTTTATCCTACTGCAAATAATCATTTCAAAATACATTAAATTTCAGGCATGCCGTTAAAGGTATTGTGTTTCACCCGGCTTCGACCAAAACAAATCTTTTAATGCTGCCTAATTCTGCATTCATATCACATAGGTAGAGTCGCTTCCCGACAATATATTTTCTCCTTCTTCTTCATTCTCACGCTCACCTTATAAACTCCCACGACGTTGACAGCTGTTGAGGTGCCGCTAGGGAGCACGAAGAAGTGCCGGCTACATATTCCTTATCAGCTGCCACAGAGGCAGAACTGATTTGATTCGCCTTGTCCGTCTTTCGCGTGGATGAACTACGAAAAAGTCTTTTCTTCAATTTCGGCGTCAATGGAGGATCCGGAAACAATCCCATTTTTCACCAAAACAACACTCTTCTCACAGACACGCTCACACAGGTCGAAGGCACTGCACCAGAGAAACAGAAATGGTAATCAAAATACACCCACGGATTGTCATGCACGAAACTTGCACTAAAACTGTGCTCGACCGAGTATTTCAAGTTTGTTTATAAATGCACTAATTTTCTGCTAAGTATCGAACACTTTTTGAAGTTGATGTTAGAACTTTCACTCATCATATTATCAAATTAACACTAACACGACTGCCGAAGTAAAATTAAAAGTGCAATCAACCCAGCCTGCATGATACGCAACAGAATCCCATCGTACACCGCTCAAGCGTACACATCTGTGTATAAGACGGACCTGCCGAGGCACATGTTTGCCAGCTGCGACAGAAAACATATATAATAGCATGTCAATGCCTACCGTTACGATTTTTTTTCTGATGAACAATTTACCTTTCAATAATTTGTATATATGAAATATTGCTGCATGTATATCATATTGTGTTACGTAATGTAAGGGTGTGATCTGTGAGCGATATTAGCTCGGAAAGAATAGGCCATCTTTTGGCCGGTTTCTCACTTCAGTTTAAGGAAATAACATGGTGGTGATTCAAAATGACGGTTATTAGGTTCGCGTCGGGTTACTTTCAATTATTTGTTATGATATTAGAAAATTGTTCGCTGTTGGAAGCATGAACATTGATAGTGCTAGACAAACATATATGCTTTAAATAAATACTTTTCCCTACATTTAAGGTTTGATTGGCACTGCTAAGCAAACGGATCTTGGATAATGGATAAAGATTGGGTTTCTTTGATATAATGAGTACCATAGTATTTTAAAAGGGAAACTTCATATACAGCAGCGCTGTTAGCATGATGTGGAAGATTCAAAACGGACCATCTTCATTTCCATTATACGAGCTTCTGTCAACACTCACCTCCAGGTGGAAAGCGTGGGAATGTGTGGGATTTTTAGAATTAAATGGATTATTTCGGATCGATCAAACTTACGATACTGAAACCTGAACGACAAGGTTCCTAATGTTAGAGCTCTAATCTTCCTCAAGTTCTTTTACCCGAAAAAGTGATTGTTGTTACGGTTGTCTGATTCAGTCTTATACCACAAATAAATATTTACTAGCACAGGCTAGCAAGTGTCCAAGCTGAAATAAATTAACAGTCGAGTAATACATTATTACGGCCTAAGAGCTAGGTGTAAACAATGAAATTGAACGTCTATTTTCCTCGAATCTCAAAAATTGAAAACACATCTGGTAGAGGAATGTTTACTCTATCATGTGGTCTGGTTGGATATAGCAGGAATCTTGTGATTCGTGGAAGATCAACGTGTTGTTTTCAATTTAATTTAAGACCCTAATCATATATATGAGAACTGTAAACTTAATGGTTCATTTCAGAGTTAATAAAAGAAGAGTAACGCAACAAGGAACATGCAACAATAATTCCCATTAGTTCTCGTTTTACGTATAGAGGGATTCCATCCAGAATGTGCCGGAAATCCCAAAAATCATACCCGATCATCATTGATTTGGATGAAACTTGGCACATGAGTTCGGTACGTTGGAAAAAAAAAAATTCCACTGGTGTTAAGATAATTTGGGTTCAAGAGTAACTTTTGAGATGGGCGTATGTGTTTTTTCCAACATTTTACTTGAAAAATCGTAGTTCAAAAACCATTACATTTAGAGAAAAACTTTATATAAGGGAATTGTAGGGAACTAAAAAGCCTTTCTTAAAAAAATATACACAGAAAAAAAATTTGTTTTTTCATCAAGAAAAATAAAAAATAATTACTAAAAATAAAATATCTAAAAAAACATATTTTTAATTTTTTTTTAATTTGTTGTATGGAAATTTGAGAAAAAAAGATACGTTTTAAAAAAAACTCTAGGATGGACGCTCTTATAATAAAAAAGTTTTTCAAACTTTGGTGTATATTTCAAATTTTGGTTATTCATTCTTATAAATAAATTTTGATGTTACAATATGGTTTTGGAGATTATTACAAACAATAATGATTATAATGATAAACCACGTAAACGCAACCGTTTTCAAGATATTTCTGATTTTCTTCCAATAAAATTTCAAAACCTCAAAAAATACGCCCTTTTCATAAATTACTCGTGATATTAAAACAACAATAGCTAACGATTGTTTCTCTTGTGTTTTTAGCCTTTTTAAAACACATGTATGTGCCTCTTACTTACTCTTAACAGCTCGTCGATTGAAAAAGCTTCACTTAAAGTTATAAGACAAAAATAATGAATTATGGTTGGATTTATATTTATATATACCATTTATTAGTCTCGGTCATTGATAATATTACATAAACATTATATAAACTATTGATTGCTTTTATATATATTATGAATCCTGCCTTCTTCGTCATTCGAAAACAGTTTTACAAAAACTTCGTTTTCTGAAATTGGAACGAATAAGTGGTACTTTTGTGTACCTGCAATCGTTTTAGTCTGTCGGTAAATTTCATTCCATTCTGCTACCCCCTGTTCATACTCTTCATGTGATACATAACAAAACGACATTTTTGTTAAACAATCATCACTTTTTTGGTTCGCCCATTCGAATAACTCTAATGCACTTTTTATAGGGTGTTCATGTTGTACAGCAAGGCTTGCATATCTTGCCATTCGTTTTAATGTACCACCAATTGCATCGCAAGGTCCCTTACCGTGGGATGTTGCGATAAAATGCCATTCAGCATCAATATTGTATTTCTTTTTAAACTTACAAAGGCTTGCAAAGTTCTTCCTATTTTTATTTTGGGATGCTGCCCCGTCAGACATAAACGTAGCTTTCTTTACTTTAATTTTTGTTTGCAAAAAGCTTATTAGTTTTGAAATAAACACCTGCACCGCAATCGTATCATGTTTCAACACTTCTGAGATAACAATGAAACTGATATTTTTAAGTATTCCAGATTCCGTGTAATAAATGACAAAAGGGTGAATAGTGGCTTGCTCATTACTCCAATAACTACTTTGAACAGCATCTTGAAAAACAAATGAATAATTTTCAGAAAAATCACAAATTATTATTACTTCGCCGTCTTTAAGACAACTTTTATAATCTCTCAAGAAACTAGACTGCTGAGATTTGACAAAATCGTGGGATACTAATTGTTCCAACTTTTCACAAAAATAAGCAATAAATTCATCAATTGGTTTAACAAGTGTCTCTAAACTACATCTATCAGTTGAAATCCATTGCTCAAAAGATATTTCAACTAAACCACGTTTTTCTAATTTGTCTGTTAAACTACTCTCAAAATCTGAAAAGCCTGGACATCGTTCGCATTCACGGAGGTAACATTTTTTAGTTCTAGTTGATGAGCTACATAATATTTCTTCAAAACACAATTTTTAATCATTCTCGAATGAATATTTTCTAAGACCATGAAGCATCAAGTTAATGTTCTCATGAATGGTGCAAACACAAATGTTATGAGAACCTGTGCTGCCAAGTAATTTGCAATGCTTTGGTCTTAGTGCTGCAAAAGAGCTAAACCCAACAGCATTTTGATGCATCTCTTGAAATTTAATGAAAGCTTCTCTTAATGAACAAACTAAAAGGCGCTTTTGAATATGAACCCTCTTACCTTCACTCCTCACTGAAACGTAGTCGTTCATACCAGGGGTTGCTCGTGTAATCTCATCACTGTCGTAAAATTGCAAAATTTGGTTTTTTATTTCCGGGTTCAGACCGTGTCCCAGCTTTTCGTTAGGGGCAGCTAAAACACCTTCGTGCTTTGCAAGGAATTTAGCTTGTGATACGATGTACTTGTTTGTTATTCCAAATTCTGCCATTACTCTTTGATTTGTCCAAGATTGTGGTAAAACCGAAAGTATCCTTACTTGATCGTCCCTCGAAGTTTCTGGATCAGCAAACCGGTCCTTTAGCTGCGCGATTATTTCGTCATATTCGGCTGCTTTCACTTTCAATTGTTCCAGGTCATCCTCCTCCGCTTGATCCCCAAATATGTGTCCGAATGCCGTTTGAAGCATCTTTGAACTTTTTGCGGGCATAATTTACGTTCAGGAACTTTTTAGCCGATATTGGCGAAACGTTGATTCCAGCTACGCCCTTGTTAAATAGCTCAATATTATGGCGCCTTGAATAATCTTGCACACTGCTATCAGATGGCACTGACATTAATGATATTGCCGATGGCGTTTCCTCGAGACCATACAAGTCTACTTGCCGTGATGTAGATGGTTGCGGATCCATAATGTTAGTAATTGATGGTTTCTCACTAGGCTCCGAAATTGCAGCATGGGATTGTTCCGTTCTATTTAAATGCAAACGACAATTATCACAAATCATCAAAGAAGTGTCCAAATGTGTTTTGCCCATAAACTTGAGTTTTTTGACATTTTGTTCGGTTAATTTACGAAGGTTTTTTGAGCACCGTTTAGTGGGAAACGGCATACAACACTTCTTCATGTTAAACTCCATTTTCAGTTCACTCAGATAGATTTTACTGATGAATGCGACTATGTATGAGCATATATATTGGCTGTGGTACCTTTGGAAATGCAGGTATAAAACATCTCTGGTAGTTTACAGGCAGCGTACATTAGCTGTTTTTTTTTATGAGAAGATATACCTGACATACGTTATAGCTGCTATTTGTCTACCTACCTTAAACAATATGTGTTACTTTCATCGCTACATCACCGAACTGTTCGGAGTGTAGTTTTCACACACTACACCCGACCTCTAACATCGTTGGAGCTTGGCAAAATAGTCAGCAGTTCGATTAATATGCTTCTTCTATATGACCCTCCGCATAATTTCATCATCTGTCCATTTCACACTTGTCGCCCCTGCGACATCTATCTCGCTGTTACTTTCATCGCTTTAGCAAATTCGCTCCCTTCATTCTCTGAGCGGCCCGACCGATACAGCCATAAAACAATTATAAATATATTGATTGCAATATTAAAACAATAGTGCTATTTATCTTGTTCTTTTCAAATGAGTCTTCTTATCATCCTGATATCAAAAGAAAAGAGGACATTAGAGTAATGTGAACGTTATAATATGAAGATCTTGGAAAATTTATCATTTCTGGTGGAAATCTCGATTAACTTAAGAAAAGAGCGAATTTTCTGAGGTTTTTTCATTCTATTGAAATAAAATCTGAAAAATCTTGACAACGGTTGCGTTCAGGTGATTTATTATTATCATCATTATTGTTTTTAATGATCTCCAAAATCATATTGTATAATTAATTTTCATTTATAATAATGAATAACCAAAATTTGAAATATGCACCAAAGTTCGCTCTTCGGAAAACTTTTTTATTATAAGAGCGTCCATCCTAGAATTTTTTTTAAAACGTGTTTTTTTTCCTCAAATTTCCACAAAACAAATTTGAAAAATATTAAAAATATGTTTTTTTTTATATTTGATTTTTAGTATTTATTTTCGATTTTTCTATATGAAAAAAAAATTTTTTTTTCAGTGTACATTTTTTTAAGAAAGGCTTTTTAGTTCCCTACAACTCCCCAATATAAAGTTTTTCTCTAAACGTAATGGTTTTTGAACTACGATTTTTCAAGTAAAATGTTGAAAAAAAAACATACACCCATCTCAAAAGTTACTCTTGAATCCAAATAATCTTAACACCAGTGGATTTTTTTTTTCAACATACCGAAGACGTGTACCAAGTTTCATCAAAATCGAAGATAGTTGAGTTTGGTGACCGACCGATTTGGCGTGGAATCAGAATATATATAAATTTCAGACCTGCTGCACAATCAAGGTAGCCCTGGTAAATTTGGCTTCACCCTTTGGGTGACTTATAGAGACTCTATGCAGCAAAAAAAAATCATTAAAGCTGCTGCAAAATGGTCAAACCTTCAGTTGTGTAAGCCTGCGCTGCGACAGACAAAATCGATGTATTTCCCAACGCAAGAATGTTGATGTTTTTTGCGATGCACAAAAAGTGCTGCAATAGTGATAACAGGGTGCGTGAAAATGTTTGCAGTAAATTTCAAATAGTAATTTCTCAAGCTTGCGGAGCTTGATTCATTTATATTTGGCAGCACTTGTTGTACACTTAGGTGTCGTCAAACAAACAGATATGAGTAAATGAAAAAATATTGAAACAAAAGAGTAATCGGTTGGCCATCGTCGTTTTATTGCGCCGGGAAAAGCGTAGAGGATATAATTCCATCGATGAACGTGTCGAAAAGTACAAACTATTATAAAGACTTGGGAATATTTTAAAATGGCAAAAATACCTTCTCGGAAGAAATACCAGTGCCGTTGCAATACGGAAATGAAATGAATGGAAAAATGATTAAAATTAATCCAGCAAGGTCATTTAGGGTGATTGCACGGGTAATCGGATTTTCGGACTCAATCTGACGAGTAATGGCTTAAAATCTTGTTTATAAATCGTATGCGCTAAGGAGTGTATCGAAAATAAGGTATCCACAAACTTTCTTTCAAATTATATTGAAAACCGATATTTTATTCATACAAAAAATTGATCCTTTATTGTACGAGGGTAAACTTGAACATAATGAAGACCGGATGAAATTTAAATTATTCCTTCGCGAATTTTCGAACTTTGGATCGAAAGCTCTTCATCAAGTTCCGGACAAGAGTTGCATCGCATTTCTTGGACGCTTGAGCCTAAATTTTTTTGAACTCCTGCATGTTCCCAGCTGCCTTACCATGCATCCGGATGCTGCAAAAGACGCGAATACAATTTCCGGGCCCTTGTTGCTGCTCGCTTCTTCTGTTCTGCACTTTGTTTCGAGATTTTCTGCTTCTTGTACACTCAGCCAAATAATCTTAAGAATTTCATAAGGTTCAACTTATGAACGATGCTTTGGAATTGCATAAGGTTGACTTATGAATAGAATTTTTTTCACACGGCGTTGTTCTTGTACGCCTTTAAGCTTTCCTGATTACAAGTGATGATATACTAGTGGGCAAGTCACTGGACCCATAACTTCAACGTTCAAGGTTCGAATCCAGGTTGTTCCAGGTTTTTATTTTTTCAACATCATTTTATTTCATAAGATACATTTATGAAATTCATACTGAATTCTTATAGCAAATAATAAAAATGAGTTGGGGTTTCCTTTGTCACGATTTAACTCGCGAGCGGAAGGACCGTTTGGCATGAAAATTTGTATGCACGGGTTTTTGAGGCCGGGGATGGTTTTTAAGAAAGTAAGAGACCCCTCCCACCTATGAAAGGGGGAGCTCCCATGCAAATGAAACACATTTTTCTGCATAACTCAAGCTGATCAAGCAAAGGAACCCAAATTTAGCATGCGGAAGTTTTTGGAGGCAAACAATGTTTCTATGGTAGTTTGAGACCCCTCCCCTCTCTAGAAAGGGAGGCTCCCATACAAATAAAACGGAAATTTCTGCATATTTCAAGAACTAGCTAAGCAAATGGAACCAAATTTGGCATGTGGGGTTTTCTGGTGGCGAAATATGTTTCTATGGTAGTTTGAGACCCCTCCCCTCTCCTAGAAGGGGTGCTGTCATACAAATGAAACTGAAATTTCTTTATAACTCTAGATCTAATAGAGCAAATGGAACCAAATTTGGATTGCGGGGATTTTACAAGCAAAAAATGTTTCTACGGTAGTTCGAGACTCCTCCTCCCTCTTTGGTGGGGGGGGGGGGGAGCGGGGCTCCCATACAAATGAAACACAAGTTTCTGCATAACTCTAGAACTAATCAAGTAAATTGAGCCAAATTTGACAGGTAGAGGTTTTTGAAGGCAAGAAATGTTTCTAAAGTAACTCGAGACCCCTCCGCCCTCTTTAAGTGTGGGGCTCTCATACTAATGAAACACAAATTTGTGCATACCTCGAGAACTAATCAAGCATATGGAACCAAATTTGGTATGTGGAGGTTTTTGGAGGCACAAAATGTTTCTATGGAAGTTTGAGACTCCTCCGCCATCTGGAAGGGAGGGGCATACAAATACAACACAAATTTCTGCCTAACTCGAGAACTAACCAAGTAAATGGAACCAAATTTGGCATATGGAGGTTTTCAAAGGCAAGAAATGTTTCTATTGTGGTTTGAGACTCCTTCGCTTACTGAAAGAGGGGTCTCTCATACAAATGAAACACGAATTTCTGCATAACTCGAGTACAAATCAAACAAATGGAACTAAATTTGGCATGTGGAAGTTTTTGAAGGAAATAAATGTTTCTAAGGTGGTTTGAGACTTCTCCACCTTCTAGAAGGGGAGACTTCCATAAAAATGAAACATAGTTTTTAACATAACTCGCGAGCCAATGAAGCAAATGAAACCAAATTTGGCATGTTGAGGTTTTTGGAGGCAAGAAATGTTTCTATGGCACTTCATCACCCCTCCCCACTTCAAATGGGGAGGGGGCCCACATACAAATAAAAAGCAAATTTCTGCATAACTCGAGATCTAATCAAGTGAATGACACCTTTTTAGTATATGGGGGTTTTTGGAGGCGAGATTTCTATATACATAAAAATGAATTTCTGTCTGTCTGTCTGTCTGTCTGTCAGACCCTTATAGACTCTAGAAGTTCTGAACTGACCAACGTGAAAATTTATATGAAGGGGTTTTTGGGGCTGGAGAAGGTTCTTATGATTGTTTGAGACCCCTACTCTCTCAGGAAGGGGCGCTCTCATACAAATGAGACACACATTTCTTCATAAACCGAGAACTAATCAAGCAAATCGAATCAAACTTGACATGTGGGGGGTTTTGAAGGCAAGAATGTTTCTAAGGTAGTTCAAGACCCCTCCCCTTTCTAAAGGGGGTGGGGGGGCTTCAAACTAATTAAACTCAAATTTTTATTATAATCGATGAGCCCAGTGCGATGGTTCGAGAACTAATCAATCAAATGGAACCAAATTTGGAATGTGGGGGGTTTTGAAGGCAATGATTTTATGGTGGTTTGAGAAACCACCCCCCTCTGGAAGGGAGGGCTCCCATACAAATGAAACACAAATTTCTACCACAAATGAGAATTATCCTGCTTATTTAAACACAAAACGTGTGTTTCTCAGATAAGAAGCATGTTTTGATAGAAGTTTGAACCCCTGCTTAGTCAAGAAAAAAAAACTCATTGCGAAAAAAACCATAAACGTGCCAGTTATATTAAATTTTCCTTCATTTAGTTGCAAGCGTAGCAAGGCACGCACCGGGTTCAGCTAGTAGCAAATAATCATAATGCAATCTTATGAATATCGAAAGTTTATTTCGCTGAGTGTAGGTCTTCAGGTGGTTTCTTCTCTTGATACGCTGGATCATTCCGACACTCGTTCCTGCTTTTTTGGCCAAATCACGTATTGACATTGATTTGTTCTTCATGATTAGAGATACCACTTTCTGCTCCAGTTTCGGGTTGGAAGACCCGGGTTTTCTGCCTCTTCCTGGTATCTCATCCAAAGAATAGTGTTTCCCAAACTTATTAATGATGGTTTTAACACTCGCATGATGAATTCCAAACCGCTTCGCCAATTTTCGCATAGTAATACCCTTTTCACTTAGCCATGTGTCCAGAACCTTAATTTTCACTTCCTTTTCAATACGCGACATTTTGAAAACGCAGAATTTAAACCGCACAAACCAGTAAACAAAAGAAAGCTGACAGTCAAACGCACAGAATGCAGTGTTCAGAGCATAAAAAACCATCACAAAAACATGCGTACAACGCAAATGTATGTGGATAGCTTACATTCGATACACTCCTTACACAGAAAAAAAATGAATTTTAACAGGCGCGTACATTTTTTTCTCGTTTAATTCCAAGCTTAAGGAATGCAATGGATTTGTTTAAAATACCGCATGTATTGAACTATTCATCTATTACTCTGAACTTCAACTACACGCTATTTTAAGCCATTTTACTGTCGAGCTAAAGGTATATTACAGTCGGATCCTACTCCAATCATGAATGCATCGAGGCTTTTATTTCAAGGCAATCCAAGTAACTTCAGGAATTCATCCTGATCGACTTTTTTTAAATTGATGGTATGTGTCCCTTGACTCAGCCTAATATGCAGCGATCAATTGATTTGTTTTATAATAAAGTATTTGAGCTGAGAGCGATATTCAACTAGTTATACTTTTGCTTAGATATGGTTATTATATAAAGTTTTTACAAAGTCAGCAACATTCCAGGGATGAAGACGTAATCTTCGATTTAAGCAACAAATTGGGTCTATTCATGGATGCAACTTCGTCCCATTTCATAGATTTTTTTTTTTTCTTTATTAAAGAGACTTTTAGCCTCCTGGGCTAGTTCGTCTCTTCCATTTCATAGATGTATTATTAAATGCAGTTTTCAGACAGTTTTTCTTTTTTTTTTATTTAAAGCATTGTCCGCTGTATTCACTTTACCGAACACAAAATTACAAACTACGATAATGAAAACATTATAATTCTCTAAACACAGATTATGTTCCTCTAGTTTGTGTTTAGATAAGCTATTTGGAAAAAAATAACCGCATTCTAATACATTTCCACTGAAAATTTTACCAATAACAACATTTTTACCATGTTATTAATACAGCAGGCCAACATTCTTTTAATAAATAGCCGGCATGTACTTGATTATTTATGTCCATTTTTGTTCGTATTTGAAAATATAAACAAATTCATAAGGAATGATTAGCCACCTCTATGCTGAATTCCGTCGCATCCTGAGATCCCAATTTAATACCATATCGCGCATTTATCAGTTTCAGTTGAAAACAGTTTGGAAAAGAGCATTGCGGGTTGGAAAAGCGTTTCAAATCTGACCCTCATGCGTGCGGTTAAGTTGCAATGTTGAAAAAAATAATCTGGCCAGAGAGCAACGTCACTTCTGGGAAAGGAGGGGGGCGGATATATCGTTCTCCCAGTGACAGAGTTCGTTCCATTGAAATCATCGAAATGTGGTGTTTGTTTGATTTCACTAATGACACCGGTAAAATTAAAAGAGGTGATATATTATATCATTCCGGAACAGATTTTTCACTCGTTCAACCATCTTGCATGGTAAACGTTTTCACAGAACATTAAAGAAATCAATTAAAAATCGTCCAAACAATAAACGTACTTTCGTGGATTAATGAACCTACCTGACTTAGTGCCTTATACAATCGAAGGCACTATTTTAGCGATCCATGTCAGTTTGGTTTATCCTGTAATTTTATTTCTGAATAATTATTTTTAAATGTTTGGAAGCGGCTTTAATTTTAATGAAAAAACTGTCTTAAGGCTTAAAATCGTCATTTTATGTGTAGGTTTTATTTGTGATCATTTCAGGGATATTTTCTTTATTATAGAATCGATAATATGAGGAAAAATTAAGAACAACATTAAACGATATTTTACATTTTATAATTATGTAACAAACACATTGAGCAGCTTAGTAAGCATAGATCTTTTATATTGGTAATATTTTACAGACTTAAATGGAAATAATCGATAACTATTGACATATTTCGATTAAAAAGTACATTTTATAACATAAAGGGTAAGGGGATGTAATGTTAGCCTAGCTCCTTCATTCGGCCTATGTACCAAATGTGTCATAAAATTAGCAAGAATCAACAAAATATTGTTGCTATTAGGATGACCGATGTAATCCGAAGTAATTGAGACAATATTAAACAACTTATAGTTGTTCACTTCTGCGTAATTTTCGATTTCATGAACTTTTGGGGCATCATGATTTCACTGGTTATGCTGAACAGAAGATCTACACTATTTTCAAGTGATCTTGAATTGAATCGATAAAGCAAATAATGCAGTCTGGATGTACAGAAAATAGTTACACGTTACAAACTAACTGTTCACATAGTTAAAATAACAATTATTTTACAAGAAAATCGTAGACCCAATGTTAGGGACATATTTTTTGGAATGTTCCCAACTATGGCCTGTTGTATCAATAACGTAGTAAAAATGTTGTTATTGGTGAAATTTTAAATGAAAATGCATGAGTTTGCTGTTGTTTGTTTTCAAGTAGCTCATCTAAACACAAACCGAAGGAACAAAATCATTGTATAGTGAATTAAAATGTTTTCAGTATTGAATGGCTGATAAATCATATATGAACATTGCTTAAGTGTTCAGCAGTTTACTTTAGTTTGTTTTGTGAAATTATGTGTTAAGTAAAACGAATACAGCTTGCAATGCCTTAATTCACAAAATTATAGAAAAAAAACGTACAAAGACTGCATTTTGTAATAAATCCATCGAATTGGACGAGGTTGCATCCATGAATAGACCCAATTTGGTGCCTATAGACCGACATTAAATCCATATCCCACGAAAGTTTCTGGCTTTATAAAAAGAGTTGAGTAACTTTTCGTGATAAATATTATTAAATGCCTTATGAAACATATCTTTGCAAGTAGGGTATATGTCCCTTGACTCAGCCTATTACGCAATGATCGATTACATTTTCTACTATAACTCATAAAGTTTTGAGGCTGTAAGCTAGATTTAACTAGTTATACACTTACTGAGATATGTTTGAGAAGACATTCGATAGTATGTATCATGAAAAGTTACACAACTCTTTTTATCAAGTCAGAAACATTCGAGGGATATGGATTTAATGTCGGTTTATTGGCGCCAAATTGGGTCTATTCATGGATGCAACTTCGTCCCATTCTATGGATTTATTACTAAATGCAGTCTTTGTACGGTTTTTTTTCTAATTTTATGAATTAAGGCAATGCTTACTGTATTCGCTTTACTCAACACAAATTTCACAAAGCAAACTTAAGTAAAACTGTTTTAAAACACTTAAGTGATGTTCACGTATGATTTATCAGCCATTCAATAATGAAAACATTATAATTCATTATGCAATGATTTTGTTCCTTCGGTTTGTGTTTAGATCAGCCAATTGACTATTAATAACCGAAACCTCATGCATTTCCGCTTTAAATTTTACCAATAAAAACCTTTTTACTACGTTATTGATACAACAGGCCATAATTGGGAACATACAAAAAAATATGTCCCCAACATTGGGTCTACGATTTTCTTGTAAAATCATTGTTATTTTAGCTATGTGAACAATTAGTTTGTTTCGTGTAACTATTTTCTGTACATCCAGACTGCATTACTTGCTTTATCGATTCAATTGAGCCAAATTTAGATCACTTGAAGATCGTGTAGTTCCTCTGCTCAGCATAACCAGAGAAATAATGATACCCCAAATGATCAAGAAATCGAAAATTACGCGAAAGTGAACTACTATTAGTTGAATAATATTGTCTCAATTGCTTTCGATTACATCGGTTTTCCTAATAGAAACATGATTTTGTTGATTATCGCTAAATAAATGACACATTTAGTACATAGGCCGAATGAAGGAGCTAGACTAACATTACATCCCCTTACCCTTTATTACTTGTTGAATCTCGCTTCCAGCTTAAACACTTTATGAGTAATAGTAAACAATTTAATGGATCATTGCATAATAGGCTGAGTCAAGGGACACATACCCTATTTAAATATTTTCTGGTAACTATTTTTCGTCATTATGTGGTTTTCGTTCAGCCTAGTTAAGCTAGCTTGTTTATTATTATAACTTAGATTCAATAAATACTAGAAATAAGCGAAATCTGATAAGCTCTTCATGATTCAAGCAATCAAAGTGAAAATTACTTGATTCTTTCATAAAATTTACGATATCTTCTATATTTTATTTTCATAATATGCGGAATTTACAATATTAGATTTAATTTATTTCATAAGGCATCTCTTTTAGTTTGTATAAAATTAAACTATTTCCTAGAAAATAGAACTATGTGGAAACTTTGAAATTATGGTTGAGAGTAGGATTTTTGTTTTACTAGGAAACATTTTCCGACCGATGAAATGGGTGTGAGCGGTCCTGAAAATAAAAATAAAAGTTTATTACATCAATTTTAAAAGGGATAGTTTCAGTTTTTGTTTACCATTAACTCAATTTTTATCTCGTTTAATCGCAGCTGATAACCAGCATGAAAACACTACTCCCAGCAACTGAAAAGCTGCAATAACGAAGCCGACAGCGATCAATAATACTGCATTCTTATTAAAGTGTTCTTTAAGTTTCATAAGACACCCTTCCTGCAATGAAAATTAGGAAATAGTATTATGTATAAATATTTCTCAGTCACCACAAGATAAAAATAGTTAACCTGATAATAGCGATCCATAAATAGAGGAGGAGCATTCTTGCAGTCATTTGTTTCAGGGTCAATCAAATCAGGTTTGCAGCAACTGGCTGGCATGGTTTTGTTGTTGTTGTCATACCAATCCTTGGGCCCTTCAATTCCACAGCACATCATCTTTTTATGAACACTATTCCATGCTACCATGTCTGCTTTGTTGCGCCTAGTAATCGATCTCTTCAGTTGAGAATCTAGAGCATTTTGAAGATCTGCCTTGAAAGCGACTGCTGCTATAGCAACGGCAATTTCTATGAGCAAAACTATTATCAAAAAAACGGCAAATGCATTAAGAAGTTTTGGAGACTCCTTTATGGCACCGTAGCAACCAAGAGAAGCGACGAGGAAGACGAACGTTCCAACTACAATCAAAACGACCGGAGGCGCCATAAGCTTGTCCTCGACAAAATGTTGGTAGTCGTTGACATCGAGAAGGACTACTATACCGGCAATTAAAAGGATCAATCCTGAAACCTGCGAATACAGAGTAAAATTTAAAGAACTAAACATAATATAAATTTTTTTTTTTGTAAGAAATATATCAGGGTAACTTATTTTTTGTATTTTAAGTAGTGTTATATAAGATGTTTACATATGATTTAAAACTCACACAAAACACCAAATTATGAAATTTATTAATATCTATCCAGGGTAAAATAGAAATATTTGCATGGATTAGGACATAGTAGCCTGGGTTGTTTCTTAAATTCTGCATTGAGGCAGTTGATTGACAACTTCAACAGAATATATGCTTCTCCAAATTACACGGTCTATGGCTGTAATCCGTCAACTTCGCAATCAGTTTCACTTCCTATTTGCTCTATCCACTTTGTCCGTTGCGGTTCTCTTCTTCTTCTATCAATCGTTTCGGGCAACAATTTTCACTGTGCTGTCCATTGCTAGCACAGTCCATGTTTTTTTGGCTATATAGGACTACCGGTATCCTTATCGGTGATCGACAATGAGCCTAGATAAAGCCTATCCGCGTTAACTTTCGGACAGAAAGATCATGTCAGAAAAAATAACCTACACATAATTCAACAAAACCGAGTGTTACTTTCCGTATAATATAGTTTTATTTAATGTAAAAACAATAGATTGAAAATCAATCCTTTTTGTAAAACTTTCTCGAACTTTCTTTGGTAAACACACCAACAGATTCCGTACAGTATCCCTGAGGAATACGCTAGTGGTAGCAGTTCTTTGAACATGGTAGCGGTAGTAGTTCTCCTTTTTCATCGATCCCATGTGCATTCTTCTAAGTTTCAAAGAGTTCCCGCTTAACCAGAGCTCAGTATTTTTTTTAAAGGGCGTAGTTCTGTACAGTTAGGTGGGTTGGCTATTTTTGGCACGTATTTAATCTCTTGTCCCTTATTCCATACCAGGACAGATTTTGCATAGTGACTAGAGGCAACTTAAGCCAACACAAAGCTGGAGAGTCATGGTTTATTCAAATTAACGGTTGCAACCGCTTTCGCATACATTTTATCTCGTACACATTCTTGTCTTTAGTGCCGATAGAGACAAAACTTTTGGATATTTAGCCCCAACTACATTTGGCCTGCTAAACCAAATACATCTTGAGGAATTCAGACACCTTCTTTGTCCGGAATATCTGCAACGGCGTTTTTTGCATAGCGGTATAAAAAACCAGACCGGGAAGATGTTTATAGTCTTTGAGTAAATATGTTTCGTCAACGCTTATGGTATAAGAAATTGTTTGCAACAACTTTGGTGTAAAGCTCCTTAGCACGAATTTTTGCAGTAAAATTTTGCCCGTCATGACGGTAGGACACCTTTTTCACTTTGTAAGCCTTCATGTTCTGCCTCTGCTTCACTTTTTGCGCATATGATATTGATTTTCCAACTTTTCGAACCACATTTCGCTTAGGAAGGTTGGGTTTTTTTTCTCAAGAATGGCTACCACTTTCTTGTCCATTTGGCTGAAGCATACTTTTCGGTTTGTTCCGCTTACAACCTTTTGATTGGCCAACAAACCAATTTGCTACTTTTTGATAGTTATATAATCAGATCGATATCAACGATGTTCTGATTACCTTCCGACAGTTTACATTGTGTTTGCTAACCTTTTTTTTTAAAAAAAAACGGGAGGAAATCCTGTTCCTTTGCTGAGATAAGAGCGTTTCATTGGAAGGAGGTTCTCTATCCTTTCCGTGGATTTCGTGTAAGTGCTTCTGTTTACGGGTCAACTTCTTAGCGTTTCATGCTTATTGCTTTCGCAGCTCTCAACATAGTGTTGTTATGGCACTTCCACAGTTATTAATTGGAAGCTTTTGATGCCAGGTACCATTTTAGCATAATTATGATTGTGTGACAAGAACAATCAAACCCTTTGCTCAGGGAGTCGAGAGATTTTTTATTCCCGAAAAACTCCTAGACCAGACCGGGAATCGAATTCAACCACCTCGAGCATGGTGTTACTTTCAAGCCGCGCTTTTAACGACTGAGCTAAGCGAGGTCCCGGCTTACGGGTCCACATCCCGGTTTTTGACCCTTCATACAACAGAATAGTGAGGAATACAGGTATGTACAGTTTGATCTTACGATTGGTACGCCACGGCAAGTCCTGTACTGGTGGTGGCTTCTTATCACATCACATCACATCACATCAAGGTCACGTACCGATCGAATTTTGCTGCAGTTCATACATAATACTTCGCCATTTTACCTAATGCAGCAAAAATGTAAACATGTTGTACCACGAAATAAAGTGGAGGTGTCACGTAAATGATACGTTTCAGAGATTAAAAGTAAACGCCAAGAATATAAGCAACTAGCAAATCTGTCACTTTTGTTGTACCGACAAGGCGACATTCCACGCCATGTGGCATCTTATTGCACATGAAAACATCGTGTCAATATCGAGTGGCGAATGTCAGCATGATATTTTGACATGCTAGCAGATGGCGGAACTTCATCAGTAGGCGCTTCGCCTAAGTAAAATACGCGATGCTAGTGTACATGTGATTGCTAACGTATTTTATTTTAATATTAACACAAAGTTATCTATTAATATTGTTCTTGCTTAAACGTCTATCTGACATTTAACGTTGACAGGCTTGACCACGAATAAATCAGAATAGGAAGCTAATCTGAACCTCTCTTTTTCATGTATTTTGTTTTCGACACAAGTCGATGAAACTCCCGCCATTATCTCAAAGTTGCGCTTTTTTTTCGTGCATAACTGCCACAGCTGGTGTCGATCAATTGTGTCCTGATCTGAAACCAATGAACAGATAATGTGCCTGCACGTTAGATTTGTGGCTTTCCTATTAAACTTACTGGATCACGAATACTGGAACGTGGTCCGTGTGTACCCATGAATCCCACGAACTCTATTACAGTTGGTGATAGACGGGTTCATAAAGTCTGTCTATGTTAAATTTCGGACACTTTTCTCTCAGTGCAGATTTTGAATTATTTCACCGTTCGCGAAACAGCTGAAACTCTCGACTTAATTTCGTGGTACAACATGTTTACCTTCTTGTTACATTCAGTAAAATGGCGTCGAATCAAGTGGAAGTGCGCAAACGCATTTTGTACGAACGGCAGCAATATCCGAATTTATCGGTACGCGATATTGCCAAGAAACTAAAACTACCGAACAGTACCGTGTTTAATGTTTGCAAATCATTTGACCAGTGCTTGGTTGTGGATCGGAAGGTTGAAAGTGGAACAAATCGAAAAGTATGCTCCTGACAAATGGGTAAGAAAATGGTAGCCATCATTGAGAAAAATCCCAATTGCTGTACGAAATGTGGCTCGCAAAGCTGGAAAGTCAAAATTATTCGTACGTAAAGTGAAACAGAGTCAAGGACTGAAGGCGTACAAAGTGAAAAAGGTGCCCAACCGTGATGAAAAGATAAAATTTCAAAAAAGTCGTACTAACGAGCTTTACACCGATTTTTGCAAACATTTTCTTGTATCATAATGGACAACGAAACATACGTACTCGAAGACTTTCACTGGCGAAAAAAACCTTATAAAATTCATTCAATAACCTTATGAAATTTAGCCACAAGGAATCGGTTTGAATTTCATACTTTTTGCTTTTGAAACATGCTGTGAGTTGTCTTTGTATACAAGGGTCTCTTGGATACGATAGTGGTATGATTTTCATTACACAGCCTTATGAAACATTAGTATGGATTATAATAACCAAATGGCTAACTCACGTATTTTGTGAGCGATTGTAATGTTTTTTGTTTGTTTAGTATTTTGCTTAGACATTTGATATGATCAAGGGTCATTCCTTACTCTACCTCATAATAAGTGTGGAAATGCAGATACGACCATATTTATTTGCAAATCATAAAGTGAAATAATAATATTACATCAAAGTTTTGCTCCATCGCTCCCGTTGAGGTTTTGGTCTATAAAAGATGAAAAGCTTCCTGCCATATACAAGAAACCATGCGTTTTTGTTTTGTTGTTGTAGATTCCGACATTCATCAGGTACTTTATCACCATAGATGAATACTAACACGATTCCTCCGCATTAATCATATTGATTTTGAGTTAAATAAGTGCAATAATATAATGCTTGTGATTACTTGGGAGGTGCGATTGCACATAAATTGAGCAATCCAGCTTGTCAGCCTTTTTGTAGATGGGAAACACGATACCTTCGATCTCTGATATACACTCTCCCTCTCCTCCCTTATTTTGATAATTACCCAAAGAAGTGTTCAGTACTGAATTTTAAAAGCATACATGGTAGTTCAGCAACTGCAGCAGTTGTAATGTTATTCAGTCGAACAAGCTCCTCCTCGATTTCCTGGAGTTTACGTATCGGAAGCCTGTCTTCCGCGACTATTCCAAAGTCTATTACCAATGAGGTGCTTGCTTTGCCAGTGAGATGATCGTCAAAGTACTACTATCCTTGACTTAGAAGGCGTAGATTTTTGCTCAATTTCTTATAGAACTTCCGCATGTACGATAAAATTATATTATATGCATATTGTTCTAACTTTATAATTTCTGCATTTAATTCATGAGAATTTTGAGTCAAATAAGTTCAGTGTGTTTCGTTGACATTGGTGAGTCTTATTTATTAATGAAAATGGTATAGAAGAAACAGACTGTTCGCGAGAAAATTCTGCACACGTGCCTCGAAAATAAAAATGTTTAACATCGTGACATCAGATAATGTTGAGAATCGTACAATATACAGTTTTCTTTTTTCTACATAAAACTGTTTGAAGATTATCTGACTTTCGAAACGATAGCAAATATGTGTCACAAGCAGAAAGCAGAAATGAAAGTCTTACGTGGCGCAGAGTCGCGAAAAAAACAAACTAAAGTTTACAAAAAGTTTCGTCCAGATGGTCAAACATCAAGCTGTATTATGTATTTCAAGCTGAACAATGCATTATGTCCTAAGTAATATTTAGAGATTCTCTTCGTCGACTTTCTCTTTGGTTAATAGCTTGTCTATTAAACGGTTTGCTGACGATTTAGACGTATTGGATCCGTAATCACACTTATTACTACCGTACTGTAAGTTGCAAATAATTGAACATGTTTTTACATAGCCGTAGGAACGCAAAGAGAAAGTCGACGAAGAGAGTCTCCCAATGTTACTTAGGACCTAATGCATTGTTTAGCTTGATTTCGCCAAGAGAGAGTTCTTGATGAATTTACACAATGGTCCTCCGATTTTCCGGCGGGATTTGGAATCAGAGAAGAAAAGAACTTACTGAAGTGGTATATGGCAAAAATGTTAATGTGGTATATCACGGATAAAAAAGTATGTTAAAACAACCATAGTTTAGGTTGAATCAACCAAATTTTGAGATGAAAAAATGCATAAGCACATTATTGGTTTACTTTGACAAACCGGAATGCTTGGAAAGAACTTAAAATTTAGGTTGTTTTTGATGCGGGGTTCAACCTTAATTTGACCAACATTTGTTTGAAATAATCATGATATTGGTTCTTCGATTTTGACAGCTAATAAATTTTAGGTAAATTTAAACAACACTCAACGCTTGTTCCAACCAAAATTCAGCGCAAAAGAAACAAACTCGTTGTTTGAAATAAACATCGAATCGGTAATTGAAACCAGCGGTATTGTTTGAAATAACCAAACAACTGGTTGAAATGAAATAAAAATTAGCACTACTGCTCCCGTATTTTCCGTTCCATTTATTTATTCAGAATTTATTTAGCTGGGTTGAGGCATAGGGCATGGACAACTATGCGGTTAGTTCCAGTTAAATTCTCATAAAAGAATAAAAAAAAATCACTTTATTCTCTCCCGGTTACATGGCATTTTATTTATTTTCAAACAATAAAAAATATTGATAACTGTAATAAACTTTAGATAACTGTGAATAATAAATCGCACTAAATCACTAATTTTACTCCGTACTCGCGAAACGTCCCCGCACGAACAGCTTATAGAAAATTTTGCTGACATCAGAAGAGGGAAACTAATCATCTAGTTTGTTCTCAATCATATTTAAGGTTGGTATTTACCCAACCATGAGCTATGGCCATTTTTACCAAACATTCGGGTTATTTCAACCTGAGATCACAGTTTGAAACAGAACTGTTTCTAGCAATTTACTTTTTGGTTAAAACAATCGTTTTTAAGGTTGAAAATAAGCAGACTTGTAGTTTCAATCAACTAACATTAAATTAGAAACAATGTTATTATCTGAGTAGATATCACTTGAAAAAGTGGTTTGCTTCTATTACAATCGCGAGTTTGAAACAAACAAACATCAACCTTAACTCAAGCAGAGTTTGCATTTCAACCATAGTTTTGGTCGTTTCAAACAAGACTCATTTCTCGCCGTGATGAATCAGACTACACCGAAAAAAAAAGTTTTGAACAAATGCGTAAAGTTGCCCTTCGTTTAGATATAAGCCAAGGCAAACGTTAACAACGATATTATTTGCAATTTTTTCTACAACAGACTTGACTGCAAATTGAATTGGATTCAAATGCATAGATTCGAACTACAAAGCATTTTGTAAATCTATAGGAGCAGAAGGATGCGGGACATGCCGTACCATACGCTCCGTTATTTATGTTTGAAAAACATAGTAGAGTATTAGGTGAAAATTAATATGGTCGCATAGAAACAATCTCATCCAATCAGCATCATACATGTTCGACAGCACTAGAGGCGATGTTTATTTCGGCTGCACAATCCGGATTTTCTGCTTGGTGATGTGTTGTGGAGTCTAATAGCTGCACACAAAGCTTCCACAAACAACACAATTCTTTCGTAACTGACCGCTAATAGGATTAGGAAAAGAACACACCTTATATTAACGCGGAAGATGGGTTTTACAGGAAAAAGGTATCGATCAACCCAAGATTGGCATTCATACCGGCCACAATATCACTCGCGGTCGCACTTTAGTGTTTCTGCGACTTACGGAGGATTGGTCGGTGTCTCGCGGATCGCGAGCTATCTCCCGTTGCGCCCGTACTTTCCACCGAGGGTTTCCAACGAGTGATGCTCGTATCCTTTTTGTCTCCAACCAAACGGATTCTGGAACTGACTCACCATGGTCATCATTGTCTTACTTTGAAAATTTTGAGAAAGTCGATTGCAAAAAAAATACAAAACACGCCTGCACGCAATAAGACCTCACTTAGATCCTTGGACACATACGCAAAATCTCTCTGACATGAAATCAGATCATTCGTAGATTATATGAATCCTGTGTGACAATTAATTTCTGAGTTAGTCAGTTAACATAGAAAGGGTTAAATTTATGGTTTGTTAGAATCACCATAACCTGGCTTTGTATGGATACGAAAAGCAATTTTATTCATATTCACTAACACCATTAAGGTTGATGAGCCTTTTTTTTTATTTCAAAAAGACTGCATTTATCCCCTTAAAAAATCAGTTTGCAAAGTTCTAAATTGAAAATATTCTATGATTTTAGAGCATAAATACAGAATAAACAGCAAAATAAATCTGAAATGTACATTTTGATAAAATCATTCAATATTCTGCAATATCTAGCGCACATAGAGTAGGGAATGGCTTCAGCTGCCCAGGACCCTATTCCAAGCACGGGGTAAACATTAACCTACAATGCACATTTTTGGAAGTATGATGCTTCACTAGGAAGCATCATGCTGCCAAAAATGAGCGTTGTAAGCTATCGTTTACCTCGTGCTTGGAATTGAATCCCGGGGTGCTGAAGCCGTTCCCTATCCTATTTGGAACGCAAGATTTGCAAACACTCGCATTTTTTTTTTTGATGATCAATTATGTTGCATGAAATATTGCAAACAGTTTTGTTTACGTTTTCGTTAGCATGCAAAAATTAATTTGTTATTAAATTAATATTTAATTTACTCAGTACAAAATGCTTGAAACTCAAGATTTATTAAGACAGCTAGACATCTACATGACATGTATTAGTAGAAGTGCCTATACTTCCTAGATCTCTAAATTAGTTGCCAGCAAAACAATTTGAAGCAATACTGAGAATTTCCATTGACCACATTCATTGTTTTCATGAATACGTCTAAATCCAGTGGTAAACCCAAAGTACGTCACGTATTCTGTACATTTGTGTTCCACTTCTCACACAAGGTGAACCACCATATTAGGTATAAATACTTCGTCAACAGCACAGAACTTGTGTCCAATAATCCAATCGTTATATCCTTCTTGTGAAGGACATTGCCACGTTGGAAAATTGGGACGCGATGGTTATCATAGCATGTATTCATCAAAATGTGTAGGCTTACAGAACAGGGTAATCAAACAAATGCGGCTAAAGCCATTGAACCAGTTCTCGTAAAAATAATGTATGAACATATGTGTTTGTGGTATAATTGAAGAAATAACTCACAACATCAAAGTAAGGGAGAGGGTGAGCGACAGAAACATAACATACTCTATGAATGAATTGCGATTGTCGTTTGTAAGTTAATGAGGGAATTTTCATAGCAAAGTAGAAGGCATGGTCAGATAAAAGGAGAAGAATTTGTTTATTTCCGTACCGCTCAAGCACGATTGTTGGATGATTCATCCTCTCAACTGTAACCTCAATAATAAATTTCTACATCAGCACATTTAAACCAGAGACATGTCTAAGCTTTGAAGGATAATATTTACGAAGTTTGATTATGATTGGTATGGTAGTTAGACTTTAGACTCTAGACTAACCAAAAACGACGATGTAAAGGTAGAAGGAAGCAGAGTGGGATAAAATAGCCAAAACAGTGGACGAGACAGATGTGCTTCGTTTTATGTGTCGTTTTCCAGGAAACGTTCGAGAATTCATGTTGAACCGTAACGAATAACTTTCGTTTTCATAAAATATTTCGGGTGCTATTTTTGAGGAGAAATACATTTGAATACGCTAATTTTCGCAAAACACGTTATTGAAATTTTTCTATGATTTTTTGGATTTTTTTACTTTACTGATATTCAGGTTTTACACTGATACGCAAAATAAAGTGCCAACCTCTTCGTTTTTTCAATTTCTCTCATTTACTGGGTTCAAATTAAAATAAACACAGTTTATTTTTTATATTCTTTGTAAGTTTCACTTATGGAATACTGAAAAAAAGGAGTTTTACTTAAAGAAAAAAAATCAATTTGAGATGAAAAACAAAACAGTGACAAAATAAAGTGCCCACTTCAAAAATCGATATGTTTTCGATAAGTTTCCATTGGAAGAACCCTCGATTGTTTATGTTTTGATATTTTGACATGTTTTGAAGCAAACGGCTCAACCTGGTGCATTTGTATACGTGATCGCATTTGATTCAATTGAAAAAAAATGGAGAACGCAGTGCCTTCGAAAGCAATTCCCTTGTGTATCCGAAAATTGGTCGTTCGTGATGTGCAAAACGGTGAATCGCACCGAGCTGTCGCTGAGAAGTACAGTATCAGTAAGGCAGCGGTTGGAAAAATTCTTCTGAAGCTTAAAACGTTTGGATCAGTGGTGGATCGCCCTGGCAGAGGCAGGAAGCGGAAAACAGATGCGAGAACGGACACCAAGATCATGCGCGAAGTCAAGAAGAACCCGAAGGTAACTGTCCGCGAGATCCAGGAAACCCTTCAGTTATCAGTTTCCGGTCGAACTGTTTGTCGCCGTCTCGTAGCACAGGGGTTGAATAGCAAACTTGCCCGGAAGCGCCCATTTATCAGCAAGGTAAACAAAGCCAAACGGCTTAAGTTTGCTAAGGAGCATGCTGATAAGCCCCTAGAGTTCTGCAAAACGGTTCTCTGGACGGACGAATCAAAATTCGAGCTATTTAACCGAAAGCGGCGGGTTCGTGTTTGGTGCAGATCGGGAGAGGAGCTTCAGGAGCGATGAAGCATGGAGGAGGAAATGTGATGGTCTGGGGGTGTTTTTCGTGGGGTGGAGTGGGAAGCATTGTGAAAATCGACGGGATAATGACGGCAGATTCTTACATCAACATCCTGCGAGAAAATCTGGAGGTTTCGCTGATCCAGACGGGCCTTGAAGAGAAGTTCGTATTCCAGCAGAACAATGACCCGAAGCATACTGCCAAGAAGACCAAGTCTTTCTTCCGGTCTTGTCGGATTAAACCGCTGCAATGGCCTCCACAAAGCCCGGACCTCAATCCCATCGAGAATTTGTGGGCGATTCTCGATGCCAGGGTTGACAAAACTGGTGTTACCAATAAAAATAACTATTTTGAAGCCCTGGAGCGCGCCTGGGAAGAGCTAGATCCACAGCATCTAAAGAACCTGGTCGAGAGCATGTCGAAGCGCCTGCAGGGGGTCCTGAAGGCCAAAGGAGGACACATCAATTATTGAAATGCTTTTATTTTACTTTAATTTATGTTTTCTGTAGCCTAAATGAAGTGGGCACTTTATTTTGTCACTGTTTTTTTTTTTCAACACAAATTGATTTTTTTTTTCTTCAAGTAAAACTCCTTTTTTTGCAGTATTTCATAAGTGAAACTTAAAAAGAATATAAAAAATAAGATAATAAAAAAAATACAGTGTGTTTACTTTAATTTGAACCAAGTAAATGAGAGAAATTGAAAAAAACGATGAGGTGGGCACTTTATTTTGCCTATCAGTGTATTTACACAAGATATTTCATTTCAGTTCTTTTTTGGCTAATTATTGAAGTAATACGGTTATGTATTTTTTTTTTACCAAAATCAAATTTTAAAGATTTGTTTTAGGTTATCGAAACCGATTTTGCGAAACTAAAACTCAAAGTTCAAGTTGTAGCCTTTTAAATGCTACTAGAAATGAGAATTCCATTTAATTCCAACTACCTTTGCTTATCTTGACACAATGTGCAGACTTCTTCAGTGTCTCGTACTAATAACTCAATTTTGCCTCAGAATGTAAAGATTCAGCAATTAGTAACAAGATTGGCAGAGATGAAATGAAAAACTTTTTCTTCTCCGTCGCTATGGACAGACTTCAGATGACTTATTGCTGATTTCTATACTTATATTTTGAAACTAGGTTAATATATATTCACCATTTTAGTCTAAATCATGTATCATGCAATTGACATCGAGTTGGCTGTCCTTGTTTTACAACAATTTTATCCGTAGAACACAGAAGGTTAATGATTTGATGTATGTAAAACGTACACAAAGTTCTATATATTTTAACGTGGAGGCATTAAATAGTTTCAAAATTTGAGCCAACCAACGGTCACATGTTACGTAGTTAAAACATGCATCGGTGAATCATGCATGTCATTTTGAAGAAAGAGCAATTGCTGACTAATTCCAATATTTAAATAGCTAACACGCAGCTTAATTTTCTTCCTGGCCATTGAAATCTTATTGCTTACCGGATATTAAATTTTTATCAGGTGTTTTTTTGTTTGTTTTTTAAATGCTTATCTGACCAAGTATCTACCATTCATTTCCAAATATTTGTGTGTGGTAAGTGCAACTATAATCTATGATCAATGAAGTTGAAACATTTTTAAACCAAATAGATATTCCAAATCAGACCTGGTATCCAACCCAGCTACCAACTGGCGGCATGGTCTGCTGCACCTTACCGCAAATATAAGATTGAAGACAAATAATATATATTTGATCGTCTTGGTCCCACAGGAATCCATCCGAGCTTTGACGTTATCCAAAAATTTTGATTTCATTGTTTTAGTAAGTTTTCACCGGAGTTTCACCACCAAAACTAAGCACAGTATTAACTTTCACCTTGTCTGGTCTATTTATTTTTTCATTCACAGCAAAAACTCCTTTTCCCAAGAGACCGCTATTTCGACTAATCCTTTCAACTGCTCGAAGCAGACTAAACTAATGTTGGCGTGCGGTCATTTGAATATACCACCTTTCTATTATATACAAATCAAAAAGTTTTCCAAAGCATTTATGCTGCCGTACCAACACCAAGCATGTCCTGAATAGAAAATACTCACCCCCCTGGGCTCCAAACCTCACAGGTCAAGCACGCTGACCGACCACTTGATGTGCTACTTTTCCCATGTGCCAGCCACAATGCGCGCGATTCTCCTAGAACGGATAAAAGCCACGCAACCATCAGCGGTCACTGCTTTCATTAAGGAAACTTCCATGCCTCCTTTGGTTTGGTTGGGGGCTAGAGACCTATTTACTGTTGTTCTAAATTTATATCTAGGAACATTTTTCAATAGGGCGAATCTAACAATGAGAGATGCTCTCCTGTCTCGCTCTCTTCCATTTATTACAGCGCCATTATAAAACATTCGAGGGATTTTATAGTACAGATCGAAACTCAACAGTGCTGGCTAGCATACTTTACAAATAGTAGAATGAAATACGTAAAGATGATTAGAATATGAATGAAAGAGAAAGTAATCAAAGTGAGTCTCTCAATGTTAAATTCACCCTAATGAAAAAAATCCATAGAAATGCACGTTTTGTCTCGTAGCAAAGCAGTAGTCATCGGAACCTATGAAGACGAAAGCTTTTTTCGTAAACTTTTTATTGAGTTGCCACACATGTATGTGTACATTTAAGAAGAAGGTCGCCTAAATACAAAAATCACGACCATCATGGCTGATTTGCATCGCGATTTATTAATTTCGAAGGGAAAAATCTATGAAACTACTACTAGATTTTGCGTGCCCAATTTTTTTTTATTTTTACGAATTCATTTATTTGTACAGGCTCAATCGAATCAACTTTACAGAGCCAAGTTTTCATGTTTAAATACATCAGTTATCTTAGAACTAAGGTTAAGGGAATAGAACCGGTTACTCGCGGTCGTCTCGAGGTTAATAGGAATAACAATTTTAAGGATGGGAAAATTGGGGTGGGAATTTTGAACAAAGCATAAGGAACAATGGTTTTCTTATATCTAGAACTTCAAATTACAATTTTTTAATTGAACGTTTTTAATTAAAAAAAAAAGAATAACTCACTCACACACACACAATCACACTCACACACACACAACCACACTCACACACTGGCGCACACATTCCACAAAAATTTAACCTAAACAAGTAAGTTAATCAATCTGCAATCTAAGGCTACTGTTAGTCAAAAACACATAAATGAGTTTCATAAACTCCAGATCGCGCGCAGCCAAAATGTCTCGAATCGGTACATTGGGTTGTCTACCTCGATCCCGAAGGGAATCATACAGCTCAGATCTGACTCCACGATGCTCAGCACAAAACCAAATAACGTGATCTGCGTCCTGGTAACCTTGTCCGCATTCACAGAGATTGCTGTCTCCCAGCCCAACACGGGACAAATGAGCGTTCAAAGAATAATGATTGGACATGAGGCGAGACATCACACGAATGAAGTCTCGACCCACATCCAATCCCCTGAACCAACATTTGTTTGACACCTTTGGAGTGATAGAATGTAGCCATCGCCCCAAGTCTCCTCTACTCCATTTATCCTGCCAGCTATCGAGTGATATCTGACGAAAAATATTGAAAAATTCGTTGAATGCGATTTGTCGATCATAAATATCGCCTTCCATAGCGCCCACCCTTGCAAGCGAGTCCGCTTTCTCATTGTCAGGAATCGAACAATGAGAAGGGACCCACACAAAGGTGATAATAAAAGAACGTGAAGATAAAGCACTTAGAAGACCTCGTATTTTCATAAGAAAATAGGAGGTGTGCTTTACCGGCCTCAAGGAGCGAATAGCCTCTATAGAACTAAGACTATCCGTGAAAATGAAGTATTGATCCGGTGTAAAAGAGGCAACAGTTTCTAAAGAAAAATAAATTGCTGCCAATTCCGCGACAAAAACAGAACAAGGTGCTTGAAGTTTACGAGCGATGCTATAATTTTCATTGTATACACCAAAGCCAGCGGAGTCCTCTATCAAAGACCCGTCAGTGAAAAACGTTTTAGTGGAATCAACTTGGCCAAACTTTGCAGCAAATATCACCGGAGCAATCATAGGACGATGATGCTCTGGGACTCCACGAAGCTCCTGTTTCATGGATAAATCAAAATGAACCGAATTTCCGAAGTCGGAGAAGCAAACACAATTGGGAATATTAAGCGAAGGGCTGACATCCTGTGTTATGTACAAATGGTACAAGCTCATGAAGTGGGTTTGAGGATTCAACTCAAGGAGTTTCTCAAAATTTTCGATCACCTGGGGGTTCATAACTTCACACCTGGTGAGGAGCCGGAGAGATAACTCTGTAAATCGATCTGAGAGTGGCAACATGCCAGCCAGCACTTCAAGACTCATGGTGTGAGTCGAGTGCATGCAACCTAACGCGATACGAAGACACCGATACTGAATACGTTCCAGTTTAATGATGTGCGACCGGGCCGCTGACTGAAAACAAAAACTACCGTATTCCATAACCGACAAAATCGTTGTCCGGTACAACGTTAGAAGATCTTGCGGATGCGCTCCCCACCAGGTCCCGGTAATTGTGCAGAAAAAATTGACCCTTTGCTGGCATTTTCGCTTCAGGTACTCAATGTGAGATCTCCAGGTGCACTTTGAATCGAACCAGACCCCAAGATATTTAAATGACATGGAATGATTTATCGGTGTACCCAAAATTTGAAGTTTCGGTTGTGCAGGGTTATGCTTCTTAGAAAAAACTACCAACTCAGTTTTCTCCGTAGAGAATTCGATACCTAGCTCTAGAGCCCAAGTAGACAAATTGTCTAAGGTATCCTGCAAGGGTCCTTGTAGATCGACCCCATTGGGTCCCGTGACAGATACTACGCCGTCATCTGCAAGTTGTCTCAACGTACAGTTGTCACCTAGACAACCGTTAATGTCTTTGACATAAAAATTATACAAAAGAGGGCTTAAACATGATCCCTGAGGGAGACCCATGTAGCTAAATCGAAAAGCTGTAGAGTTTCCATGAGAACAGCTCATATGTTTCTCTGACAGCAAATTGTACAAAAAATTGTTCATTAATGGTGAAAAACCACAAGCATGGAGTTTATCTGAGAGAACTTCAACAGATACTGAATCAAAAGCCCCCTTTATGTCCAAGAATACAGAAGCCATTTGCTCTTTTTTAGCAAAAGCTAACTGAATATCTGTGGAAAGCAACGCGAGGCAGTCGTTCGTGCCCTTACCTCTGCGGAAACCATATTGCGTATCTGAAAGCAGGTTATTCGTCTCAACCTATTTGTCCAGACGGAAAAGGATCATTTTCTCCAACAACTTTCGAATACAAGATAACATCGCGATGGGTCGATAGGAGTTGTGGTCGGACGCGGGTTTACCAGGTTTTTGAATGGCAATAACTCTCACCCGTCTCCAGTCATCCGGTACAATGTTGAGTTCCAGACACTGATTAAACAAGTTCAACATCCGCCTCTTCGCGACGTCTGGGAGGTTCTTGAGCAAGTTGAACTTGATCCTGTCAGCTCCTGGAGCCGTATTGCCACACGAAAGGAGTGCGAGAGAGAGTTCTACCATTGAAAAGGGTTGGCTAATCTCATCTATCGAATTCGTTGTTTCGCGAGGAAACATTTGTGCTGGCACAGAATCTGGACAAACTTTTCGCGCGAACTTGAGGATCCATTGGTCCGAGTACTCCTCGTTCTCGTTGTTCGTAATTCTGTTACGCAATCTTCGCGCCGTATTCCAAAGGGTACTCATCGACGTTTCGCGCGATAACCCGTCCACGAATTGTCGCCTGTAACCGCGTTTCTTGGCCTTGATGAGGCTCTTAAATTCTCGTTCGAGAGCCGTGTACCTTTCAAAGTGCTCAGGTGTTCCACGTCTACGAAAAACTTTGAACGCGTCAGACTTTTTTCGGTAAACCTCGGTGCATTGCTGATCCCACCATGGGGAAGGAGGTTTCCTGCGAAATGACGTCCCTGGAACTGATCGAGTTTGAGCTTGAAGCGCGCTTTCCAAAATCAGGTTGGAGAGGAAGTTATATTCCTCCAGCGGTGGAAGCCCTTTTTCCGTTGTTACCGCTTCATCTACTGCTGTCTTGTACCTTGTCCAATCGATATTACGAGTTAGATCATACGTGACGTTGATGGATGCCGGTGGAGTGAGCCCGGTGGCAACCGAAATTTTTATAGTCAAATGATCACTACCGTGGGGATCCTGGATCACATTCCACGTGCAGTCCAACGATAATGAATTCGAGCAAAGTGTGAGGTCTAACCTACTACCAAGTGAGGATGGACCAGCCAAGCGTGTAACTTCTCCATTGTTGAGAACTGTCATATTGAAGTTGTCACAGAGGTCATATATCAAAGAAGACCGGTTGTCATCGTAGAGTGTGTGAGAGTTAAAATCTCCCATGACCAACCGCGGAGCAGGCAGAACCGAACAAATATCTGAAAGTTGTTTTCGGTTAATTGGTGCTCTAGGAGGAATGTACACAGAAGCAATGCAAAGGCTTTTATTTTTAATAACAGCCTGACATGCGACAACTTCAATACCTGGAATTGGAGGAAAATTCACTCTATAGAAGGAGTAGCACTTTTTGATCCCCAAAAGTACTCCTCCTCCACGTGAATTCTCACGATCAAGCCGAATAATGTTGAAATCGTGAATCGGAAGATCGATTTCGGCTGAAAGCCATGTTTCACAAAGAGCAAATGCATCACAACCGATATTGTGAGTTAAAAATTTGAATGATTCCAATTTAGGAATAAGACTTCGACAATTCCACTGCAGAACAGTGATCAAATCCCCGACCTCATTTGGCAAATTATCCATCGAAGGAAATGATAGCTGCAAGGAGGGGCCACTTTAATGTTAATTTCTTCAAAAAAGTTTTCACAGTGGGAAGCATTGCCATAACAATGCTTTTAAGAGGGTCAGACATTTCGAGGTATTTAAAAATACCTTCCACAATATCATCGAACGAGAACAGCCCAGATGAAGGGGGGGCTTCTGTTCTTAAAATCGGGGCATCAGGGGATTTAGATGTCCCCGGGAGAGATGGGAAATCCTGTGTGTAGTTGGCACTACGAAAACCAGGAGGATTCGGATTATCCTTCTTTTCTCTGCTCTTTGTATTGGGCATGTTGATTTGAGGCTTCTGTTCAGCTGCTTTCACAGCTCGAATGCGTCTTCGCTTCCGTGGAGCACCTCCCGGAAAACTAAAAGATGTCCCCTCCTCAACCAAATCCGAATCAGACTCGTCATCTGAAAGAGGAGCGAAAGGATTTGTATTGGTATCGGGTGGCGAAGCTTTCTTAAGCATTTCTGCAAAAGATTGCCTTGAACGTTGTTTCAGAGAACGTTCCAATTTTTCCCCGCGTTGTTTATACGCCGGGCACGACGAGAGAGCATGAGGAGGAGTTCCCTTGCAGAAAACGCATTTTAGTGTATTATCTGCAAAGGGACCAGCCTCATATTTTTTCCCCCAAAGTTGAGCAGCGTGCCTTATTGCCGCAATGGGAGGCCGTATGCCCCATCTGCTGACAGTTTTGGCAAATCATTACCCGGGGTACAAACAACCGCACAGGTAGCCGAAGTTTATCCAGTTCTAAGAACTGAGGAAGGGCAGAGCCAGAAAAGGTTACCCGAAACGAGTCTGTGGGGGTAACTTTTTTCTTACCCTCGCTGTGCGATATTTTCACTAATTTTGTCACTTCCAGTATCTGAACTGGGGGAAGCAGAGGGTTCTTGAATCGGCCAACCGCTCGCTTCTTCAAAATTTCAGGGCACAGACTCGCCTCTGTGACCACTCCTACAATCTCCACATCACGAGCTGAAATATAAACTCGATATTCGATTGTAAAATGCTGGGAAGCAGCAATCTCATTAGCCTGCTTCAGGTTAGAGACGACAACACGGAGTTTATTAAATTTTACTTTCGTGATCTCTGTCACGGCTGAAAATCGCTTCGTCAGATCAGTAGTGATTTGATACACATTCAAAGGTTTCATTTTGGGCTGAAAGTAGACAACCCATGGACCGACCGAGTCAAACCGACCGAGTCAACCGGATACGATCGCGGTCTGAATATTTTTGTGCCTCCCCATCATCGGGTGGCAAAGGCACTTTTTCAGCCAAACCGTCCATGTCGAAGAAACCTCTTCAACATGCACGATTTGCCGAAAATTTAAATCACACACACACACACACACACACACACCCATCCACACACACACACACACACACACACACACACACACACACACACACACACACACACACACACACACACACACACACACACACACACACACACACACACACATACACACACACACACACACAAACAAAGAACACACAAATTAAACTCTAGTGGGATGAGGGACAGGAAAAACAAAACTTAACTAAATTACTGTT
This sequence comes from Aedes japonicus, assembly GCA_034211315.2. Lineage (NCBI taxonomy): Eukaryota > Metazoa > Arthropoda > Insecta > Diptera > Culicidae > Aedes > Aedes japonicus. The sequence continues at coordinate 218,936 of JASCZW010002559.1, forward strand.
CTGTTGTTGCTGCTGCTGCTGACGCACCGTATGCGTGAACGTCGCACTTCTATGCGGGGAGCGGAGAGCGGTGCGCTGATGCGATCGCCTTCGGGTGCACTCGCTCAACGCTGTCGGATGACCGTTGGCGATGTAGTGGTGTATCGCTTGTTAGCGTCACCACGCAGAGGTGAATCGAAAATAAGCGGGAAGATAATTCGCCAGCTAGCACTGTTTGATTTTTCTATTTCACTGGAAAACCACACTGCCTTCTTAGAAAAAAAGCTCACTTTTACTTTACTCACTGAAGTGAGTATATTTTAAGAAGAAAAACTAGTTTTTTCCAGCGATTGCACTCGAATAAATCTTCCAAAATTACGGAGCGCTGGATCGAACGAACGTTCTTCTTTCACTGAACGAAGTGGGGTGCGTGCCCAATCTGTGGGTGGGCTTTGGATCATTGTTTATTAAAGTCAACAGGTAAAATATTTGCCCCAATGACCGGCATCTTAAAACTAAAATCACAAAATTAAACAAACTGACAAAAAATACGTCTAAAACTACACTTATTTGTTTCTCTACGTACATTAAAATCAAATACTAGGTAACAACTATTAAAAAGACGACTCATGCTGCGCATTGGCTCATGGAGTCCATAGTTGGTTCTTGCCGCTGGAAGGCTCTGGAACGAATGTGCCCGTAGATTACGGCGGCGTATGTTGATGTCTAACATGCTGAGCAGTGAAGAACAATCAATGTTGCCTTGCAGGAGATCGCCAATAAAACAGGCTTTTGCCACGTTACGCCTTCCATCAAGTAGATGCAGGTTGATGAGCTGGCACCGACTGCTATAGCTGGGTAGATTGAACGGGTCTCTCCACCTGAGATTACGTAGGGCAAATCGAATGAATTTCCGCTGGATGGCCTCAACACGCTGGATTCCATTCTAGTAATAGGGAGACCAGACAACAGAACAATATTCCAGAATAGGGCGGACGATTGCGCAGTAAAGCGATTTCAAGCAGTAAACATCCTTAAATTTTTTGGCAAAACGGAACAGGAACCCTAACTGTGATGACGCCTTAGACACGACGTATGCTACGTGGTCTTTGAAAGTCACTTTGGAATCGATGAAAATCCCCAAGTCCTTAACCGTCGTTTCGCGCTGCAGCTCAAGCCCTGCCAAAGCATAACTGAATTGGTAGAGTTCACGTTTACGGCCAAATGAAATCACCGAGCACTTGGACACATTCAATGTCATCCGGTTGATGCGACACCATTCAGCGAACGAACCCAGCTGTTGTTGCAGAAAAACGGCGTCTAGTGGATGCTTTATCGCGTAGAACAGCTTATAATCATCAGCGTATGAAAGTTTTAGGCATTTGAGCATGAGATTGACATCGTTCATGTAAAGCAGGAACAAAAACGGCCCAAGGTGGCTGCCTTGGGGCACGCCGGACAAAACTGGAAATGGTGACGAAACGTGATCACCGATTCTGACGGACATACTACGATTGGTCAGGTAGGATCGCAGCCAGATAAGCAAGTTGTTGCTCATTCCTAATTTATCAAACTTGGCTATTGCTATCTGGTGGTTCATTTTATCGAACGCAGCGGAAAGATCCGTGTAAATAGCATCTACTTGATTACCGTTTTCACGCTGCTTGACCAAGAAAGAGGTGAAGCACGTCAAATTAGTGGATGTCGAACGTTTGGGAATAAATCCATGCTGATCCGGTGAAATATAGTGCGCGTAGCTCTGCACTAGCTTCCGAAGAATTATTATCTCAAACAATTTGGATACTGCACTTAATGCAGCTATGCCCCGGTAATTTGAGACCAGTCTCTTGCAACCTTTCTTAAACACTGGGAAAACATATGACTGTTTCCAACAGTTCGGAAATATGCCAGTGGACAAAGAAAGATTGAACACCTTTATTAACGGAGACGCAAGCATTTCCACGCACCGTTTCAGTACAAGCGATGGAATACCGTCCGGACCACACACACACACACACACACACACACACACACACACACACACACACACACACACACACACACACACACACACACACACACACACACACACACACACACACAAACAAAGAACACACAAATTAAACTCTAGTGGGATGAGGGACAGGAAAAACAAAACTTAACTAAATTACTGTTCTGTTGTTGCTGCTGCTGCTGACGCACCGTATGCGTGAACGTCGCACTTCTATGCGGGGAGCGGAGAGCGGTGCGCTGATGCGATCGCCTTCGGGTGCACTCGCTCAACGCTGTCGGATGACCGTTGGCGATGTAGTGGTGTATCGCTTGTTAGCGTCACCACGCAGAGGTGAATCGAAAATAAGCGGGAAGATAATTCGCCAGCTAGCACTGTTTGATTTTTCTATTTCACTGGAAAACCACACTGCCTTCTTAGAAAAAAAGCTCACTTTTACTTTACTCACTGAAGTGAGTATATTTTAAGAAGAAAAACTAGTTTTTTCCAGCGATTGCACTCAAATAAATCTTCCAAAATTACGGAGCGCTGGATCGAACGAACGTTCTTCTTTCACTGAACGAAGTGGGGTGCGTGCCCAATCTGTGGGTGGGCTTTGGATCATTGTTTATTAAAGTCAACAGGTAAAATATTTGCCCCAATGACCGGCATCTTAAAACTAAAATCACAAAATTAAACAAACTGACAAAAAATACGTCTAAAACTACACTTATTTGTTTCTCTACGTACATTAAAATCAAATACTAGGTAACAACTATTAAAAAGACGACTCATGCTGCGCATTGGCTCATGGAGTCCATAGTTGGTTCTTGCCGCTGGAAGGCTCTGGAACGAATGTGCCCGTAGATTACGGCGGCGTATGTTGATGTCTAACATGCTGAGCAGTGAAGAACAATCAATGTTGCCTTGCAGGAGATCGCCAATAAAACAGGCTTTTGCCACGTTACGCCTTCCATCAAGTAGATGCAGGTTGATGAGCTGGCACCGACTGCTATAGCTGGGTAGATTGAACGGGTCTCTCCACCTGAGATTACGTAGGGCAAATCGAATGAATTTCCGCTGGATGGCCTCAACACGCTGGATTCCATTCTAGTAATAGGGAGACCAGACAACAGAACAATATTCCAGAATAGGGCGGACGATTGCGCAGTAAAGCGATTTCAAGCAGTAAACATCCTTAAATTTTTTGGCAAAACGGAACAGGAACCCTAACTGTGATGACGCCTTAGACACGACGTATGCTACGTGGTCTTTGAAAGTCACTTTGGAATCGATGAAAATCCCCAAGTCCTTAACCGTCGTTTCGCGCTGCAGCTCAAGCCCTGCCAAAGCATAACTGAATTGGTAGAGTTCACGTTTACGGCCAAATGAAATCACCGAGCACTTGGACACATTCAATGTCATCCGGTTGATGCGACACCATTCAGCGAACGAACCCAGCTGTTGTTGCAGAAAAACGGCGTCTAGTGGATGCTTTATCGCGTAGAACAGCTTATAATCATCAGCGTATGAAAGTTTTAGGCATTTGAGCATGAGATTGACATCGTTCATGTAAAGCAGGAACAAAAACGGCCCAAGGTGGCTGCCTTGGGGCACGCCGGACAAAACTGGAAATGGTGACGAAACGTGATCACCGATTCTGACGGACATACTACGATTGGTCAGGTAGGATCGCAGCCAGATAAGCAAGTTGTTGCTCATTCCTAATTTATCAAACTTGGCTATTGCTATCTGGTGGTTCATTTTATCGAACGCAGCGGAAAGATCCGTGTAAATAGCATCTACTTGATTACCGTTTTCACGCTGCTTGACCAAGAAAGAGGTGAAGCACGTCAAATTAGTGGATGTCGAACGTTTGGGAATAAATCCATGCTGATCCGGTGAAATATAGTGCGCGTAGCTCTGCACTAGCTTCCGAAGAATTATTATCTCAAACAATTTGGATACTGCACTTAATGCAGCTATGCCCCGGTAATTTGAGACCAGTCTCTTGCAACCTTTCTTAAACACTGGGAAAACATATGACTGTTTCCAACAGTTCGGAAATATGCCAGTGGACAAAGAAAGATTGAACACCTTTATTAACGGAGACGCAAGCATTTCCACGCACCGTTTCAGTACAAGCGATGGAATACCGTCCGGACCACATCCCGTTGAGGACTTCAATTCCTTGCCAGCTGCAATAACCATGTCATTGGTGATGGCGTAATGCATTCCGGAGGCAGGAAGACGGGGCACATTACTGGTGGCGAGCGCGATATCCTGCGGGTCGAGCAGCTCGTCGGAGAAAACGTTGCTGAATTGGGAACGGAAAATATCGGCAATACCGGCGACGCAATCAGCTTCAAGCACACCATCCGTCATCGTGGAGGGTAAACCGACTTCCTTTCGCTGATCATTGACGTGACGCCAAAAATTTTTCGGGTTGGACTTAAAGTTGTTTTGTAGACGGTCTTGATAAGCGTTATAAAGATGATCGTTCAATTGCTTGTACTCAGCGTTCGCTTTCACGTAACACGATTTTGTAGAATCGGTGCGATATTTGCTGTGTCGTCTAAGAGCTGCCTGCTTCACTCTTTTTAGGCGCTTGAGAGCGGAATTCGACCAAGCTGGTTTAGGTGATTGATGTTTCATCCTCACTGGAACAAACTGATCGATGGCATATAGCAGTACACCAGACATTGTCGATGCAGCGAGGTTGACGTCAGAAGCATCGAGGATCTCATCCCAGTCAACAAGTCCTAAGAAATCGTTCATTCCGCTGAAATCAGCCTTACTGAAATCATAAAAAACACTTTCAGAGGAATCACGGAAGCAACACAATGGATTTACTGCAAATTTCATAACTAAAGGTGGATGATGCCGACAGATTTTAACTAGCGGTGCTGGTGCTTCAATAACTGTGCAATCCTTACACAGATCGTCACTAACAAAGCACAGATCAAGCATGCGATTATTCTCGTTTTGAACGCCAGTCAGTTGCCTGAGCTGAGCGGTACTATACGCATCAAGCAGTTCTCGTGATGTCATGCCAATCGTAGATTGAGAAACGATAGGAAAGTAGTGCCCAAGAGAATTTTGGGCCAGTTCAGCGAGTCAAGATGCTTTTCGATAAGAATCGCGTCATTTACTCGGTCGGGAGGAAAGTAAATCACGCAAACGTAGAGCGATGCATCGTCAGTAGCCAATGCAGCCCATATTTGCTCTGCCGATGAGCTATTGGGAGGATCGACCAAACGGGATTTGAATCTCGAATGAACAGCTAGCAGAACACCGCCACCGATACTCTTGTTGCTGTTAGAAGGTGACCGATCTTGTCGATAAACTGTGTAGGAATCGTCAAAGAGTTGATTCGTCGTAGTGTTTCCGTTAAGCCAGGTCTCGGTGAGAGCGTAAATGTCATAGCAACCATCACTAAGGGCCAATTGATACTCGGCTAGAGAACTATTTATCCCACCAACATTTTGGTAGTACACCAGGACACTCGAAGTAGCAGCTTGTCTTGGTCCTCGGGTGGCAGTCATAGGAGCTGCAGCTCCCTGCGTAACGGTTTGTCTCGTTATCTCAGATGGATGAGCGCCTGATTGATCGGCTGCAGAGCGAAGCTGATGGTAGTTGCTAGAATGAGTGGTTTCGATCAGACTCTGGACATTCGATGAAATAAAGGAATACTCGCCGGGTAGAGGTTGCTGGAAGACCCTTTCACCACATTCGACCACAGGACCAGGACGACTATGTAGAACGACGGCAGCGTGTGGCAGGACTGGGTCAAAGGGCTCAAGGGCTTCCAAAGGGCTTCCTACGGCGCGTCCTGGTGTCCGGAGCGGCTGACAGTCTGATCTGGGTATCTCGTAGCGATTGACTACATCATTACTGTCCATTTGTTTATCTAGTTGGGGTGCACTCGAGCTATGATTGGCAGCATCAAAGACCGTATCACTAGCACAGGAACGTCTGAATTGCGACGGCTCGACTGAGCTAGGCGTCCGGCGTTCCGGGTCCAATGACGGGGAGCTCGGTTGATAAGTGAAATTGCGCGAACATGATGTTTGGTTCGAAGCACTGAAAGCCAAAGAAGCATCACGAAACGAATCGTTCGGAAAAGCAGCGTACTTGCCTGCGGTAGAGGTTCGGAAGATCCCGTCTCCCAACTCAAACACAGGGCCGGAACGGCTGTTGTTCGCTGGCGGGATGGGCTCGACTGCAATGAGAGGGATAGGGACTTCCTTTGGACTTCTGGCAAGTGTGCGTTCCGGTGTAGAGCAAGATGACAGTTGGTGGTCGCATCCGAAACTATCCCAAATAGGCACGATAGAAGAAGCACTGGAACACGAAAACTCATCAGGCAGAGAATTGTTACAAATCGATGCATACTTGCCTGAGTGAGGAGTTTGGGAAACCCTTCCACCGAACTCGACCACAGGGCCAGAACGACTCTGATGGCAGGAGATGGAACGGCTTTGGTGGCAGGAAACAACTGGCGCGACTGGGTCGAGTGGTTTGGGGTCTCCCATAATGCGACAGGCAGTGCGTTCTGGGATGATTGCAGCAACGGTGAGGGGCATCGGAGGTTCGTTTCGTAGGCAGCTAAAGCAGCGATGAGGTCTATTGTTAAGATTCGGTACTATACCTTCGTCATCTGTAGGTTGAGTTTGTCACTGTTCCGGTCCATTCCGGGCGATTTTGGTAACTTTCTTCGACCGAGAATCATCGAACTCGCGGAATTGAATACTTTCCGGCCACGATTCGCAGGAAAGGGCCACATCCCTTTATTGTGCTTGACACCGACTTTAAAGGAAACATAGTTTAACGTCGACGGATCTATTCCTTTGGGAACCAGTTTTATAACCCGTGGTTTCTCATGTGTCTCCAAACACAAACACTCAGAGACGAGAGATGAAATTTCGTCATTCGTAGTACTGGGATGAAATGCTGATAAGTACACCCAAAGCAGATCGTCATTTAGGTCAACGGTTTTGACTGAATCGATAGGAGCTTTTTTTCCGCGAAGTATTGGTTTATTCTCAGAGCTGGACGAAGTACGGCGACGCTTTGGGGTGCCACGAACAGAATCAATGCGATCATTTCTTGGCCAGCGTGGAGTTGAGCTGGCTGGAATCTTCGAATCAACTTTGACTGCCAGAGCAGTAACAACTGAATTCAATTAAGCAATATCATCCTTCATCGAGTCTACTGCATTCGTCGTCAAAGTTGTTTCATTGACGTTACGGCTTACAATATTTCGAAAGTGGCCGTTTGAAAAAAGCACCGCACACTGATCGCACTTCCAGAAAACATTGTTTGCGTACAAACCAAGTTGATCGAGAAGCTCGACATCAACTTTTGCGCAAATTACGTGGAATGTATCGCCACAGAATCCACGACAAACGATGCGTTCGGAATCCAAAACAGTTTTAAGACACTTTTTGCAGGCCATGATATTAATATTCGTTGTTTCTGGAAACCGCCTTTGAGTATGCAACCCAGCAATAGCGTAAGAAACAGCACAACGGGGACGGGTTTAGCTCGATGTGACGGACAATGGGTTTGTTGTTCGTCAGCAGATAATGGGTTGGGAAGCGACGGAGATGCGACTAGGCGGTAAATCACACAGCACAATAAATTAAAATAGATTTTTTACGCGATTATGCACTGGACGTGAAAAAAAACTTAATTCCGTAATGAACGATAAAATAATAAATTAAATGACACTAAATACGACACAGAAAAACTTATTTAACACGGGTAAAAATATGATTTAGCGGCGAAGTAAAAATAATCCTTGTTATCGTTGCGAGTATACACACGAGTTTTTTGATAGGAGTATGATGGCGTATGATGTTATCGTTGCGAGTATACACACGAGTTTTTTGATAGGAGTATGATAGCGAGTATACACACCAATTTTGATAGGATTCAATTTTCAATTGAAGTATTTGAAATCGTCGTAATTTCTGGTGGTTATTATTTTGTGCTGCTTCACCTTAAATAGAGAGAAGAGGTCACATAATGAATTTCCACTAACGTACCTAAGTCTAGTCTTATTGAGAACATACACAGGTAGCCACCGGTTTCAGAATTAGATAAACTTATAAAACTCTGTCGTTGGTTTGGACTGATTTTTCAAGACGGAACTTACTCTTAAGATAGCCGATTGACAGACACGATTTTTTTCTAGTCAGAATATTGAACGGACTACTACTAAACCCAAGGGGTCGGACTTCCTGATCATTTGATCAGATCTCCTCATTTTTCATTTTGATCTTTAAAAAGATCAGATGATCTAATCAAGATTTAAAATCTTTTATGACAATTTGACACAAACTGTTGTTTTATTTCAGTGTTTCAAAATATCAACAAACTTGTCTTGGTAACAATTCTTTGTGTTCATATAATGCTCAGTATAGTTTAGTTTCAACCGCGAGCTCAACTAATTATGGCATTAAAACAGGTAACAATGCAAACTGTAACATTTTTAAGTATAATTGAGAGCAAGATTGGATTTTGGACATTTTTGCCAGTATGTTGAATTTGCGAATTGTTCAGATTATCTTCAATTTGGAATCATATTTATTTACTAATAGCACCCAATGAGAATAAAAAATACACCATACTATATCTTTAGCAAATTTTAACTTCGTTTCTATTTTAGGACAATGTAGTATCTCTTGGATCCACATTAAAGCAATGATAGATGAAGGTCATAAAGATATTCATGGTCTTACTTTATCTGACCTCAGCAGCGAAGATAAAATGAAGCTCGACTTTACTTTAAAAATAATGAAACCCCGAGTAATTAACCAACTCAAAACGTGTGTGGCTCACAGTGAAGGAACTACACTTTTCCTCAATATGATGTCAAATACTTATGAAGCATTTACATGTGAGACAATGAAACCTCTAGAGCGAGTCATGCGAGTCTGGTAAGTAATAACACCTATCATGAAAATCACATTTTTTATCATAATTTATTGTATAATATCCATTCCCCCACCATTGGCTTGAAGGCCAGTAGAACACCGAAATAAGTCACACCCGCCGATGGGGTTTCTCCTGTTCTATATGTTAACACTAACATCCGTCATAGTGCGCTGTATAATACAGCAGATGCTTTATGCAACGCACTATGTCCAACTTGAAATTTGAATAATAGAACGGGAGGCAAATCCATTGTCAGGTATGATTTATTTCAGGTTTCAAGCACGACGACAATACGGTTCAAACGAGATCCGTTGATGAATAAACAAAGTTACAACTGGAAACTAGAATAATTCACTAAGGTAAATCAATTTAGCCATCGTTCTGTACGATTGCATAGTTGTACATCTTGTGCAGATCTGCCTCAACTATGGTATATAGGTCTACTCATACACACACATATATATATATATATATATATATATATATATATATATATATATATATATATATATATATATATATATATATATATATATATATATATATATATAAATATATATATATATAAATATATATATATATATATATATATATATATATATATATATATATATATATATATATATATATATATATATATATATATATATATATATATATATATATATATGTACAGGCGATTCCACGGGAAAAGAATAGAGTTGAAAAAAGTTGTCCGATTTTGCTCAAAATCGTTGGTATGTTCTTCATCGAAAATAATAAGACCCGTATTTTTTATATTTTTATTTGGGTGACCATGTTCGATATAGGTTACTTCTCGTGAAAATCGACATTTTTCGAAATTTTTTATTTTTGAAAAATCATAACTTCTGAACCGCTGCATCGATTTTGAATATTTTTTTATAAATAAAAAGATTATTACTTCTTGTATTTATTGAAAATATTTTTTTAAATAATTAATGTACTCAAATTTGCTAAAATGGTCAATATATTTGTTTTTTTATGATTTTCAAAATGTTGGACCACAACGACTATTTATTTTTATATTTTTTTATTAAATTTCAAACATTTTTACATAAAATATCAAAAAACCTCAAATGTTCATCGAGCCGTTTTTGAGTTAAATTTTTTGAAAATTTCAAGTTGTTTGCCTATACACACATGGAATGAGCATCATTTTCCATCACTTCAAAATAACTGCGGGAATCATTTCATTGAAGTTATCAAACTTATTCCTAATAAATTCATGATAACCATGTTTACAAATCTAGTTTCATTTGTGAAGTATTGTACCCATCAAAAGTAGGGGAGGCTGGTCCAATTCTGACCCCATTAAATGTAAGAACTATAAATCAGCCTCAAATTGTTTAAAAGCAGAGACCAACATTGCTAGGGTTTACTCAGCCATGGTTTACGCTATAACTGGAGCCACAATGGTCCGTTAGCGTCCAAATTCAGCATGAGTGCTCATAAGGATTGCAGGGGCACTCATGCCGAATTTGAGTTGTACCGTAAACCACGACTGAGTAAAGTTAACTCATATTTTGAATTATTTCACATTAGGGTCATTTTGAGTGAACCGAACCGAAACTAGAATACAAAATTTTTTAGCGTGTAGAACAGTTTTTCTCAAATTTTGTCAATTTTGAAGTCCAAAAAACACAATTTCTCCGACCAATGCATTCTACGTTGAAATTCTTTGTGTAATGAAAGCTTTCCATTATTAAATTATTAAAAATTTGGCTTCCAGCGCTGTCTCAGAGAATCTTGGGAGGTCGGAATTGGCCACAGGGTCAGGATTGGACCAGGCTCCGCTATATTGATGAATTGGAGCTCAAATCTCAAAGCTTTAGACTACAAGCACGGGTTTGCTCAGATTACCTTCAATTAAAACTCAGCATTTAATTTGATTATTTAATTATTTTTATTTTTCATAATTCATCAAAAAAAAAATTACAAAGCAAAATTCTTACAATTTAACGCACTTTTCTTCATCTGAAAACGAAAACAGTTCCACGATAATGTAATTTTCATTTTGTGGCTCAAGGTAATGAAACGATTGTGTCCCAGAGATTTGTTTTGACAGGAGTACAACGATTCCTTTATTTTCTTTTTTCATTGCATTGTAATCTTTTCCGAGAAAAACAAGTAATATATTTTGGAATCTACTTTAGAAACAGCCCAGAGAGTAAAGTTCGTATGCAGTTGTAATACGATGGCCTTGTAAACTTGTTTTTGAAGCGTTTCGCTTTAGAACGCCTCAAAGCGTCACAAGGCCCTAATCCATGGCAAGTGGCAAAAAAAATTCCACTCTGCATTAAGACCGAAGTCCTTGTACATGTGGCACAAATTGAAAGCAGTCATCTTATTTCTGTATTGACTGCCTTCATTAGAAAAAATGGATATTTTTCAGGTGAGGTAGCTTTTTTAATGAAATTCACACAATTTGTTACAAACAGCCGAACGGCAACATGGTTATGTAAAGTAAATTTCTAGCGATTGCTATGAAGCTTGTAAACTTTAAATTTTGTGCTTCATCCTTCTAATATATGGCAAAAAGGATGGATTGAGCATTGAGCGTATTGCCCAATGAAAACCTTGTATAGCGTCCTGAATAACAAAAGAGTAGTTTTCAGAGAAGTCAGCAATTACAATGCAGTCAGTTGCTTCCAAATTAATTTTAAATTGTTTCAAGTAGTTACCTTGTTGCTCTGCAATAAAATTATGCGGAGATAATTCGCTTAATTTTTCTAAAAATGTTTCCACAAACTCTTCTGCATTGAATTTAGATTACAACGATCTGTTTGCTTCTATTGTTTAAATTCTAAGGAATCGATGTTATCAAGAAAATTCATCAGGTCATTCTCCAGTGTCTGCGTACCCGGGCAATGATCACAGATTTTCAACAAACATTTCTCTATAGGATTTCATGATACGTTTTAAAATGGTTAGGAATAAGTTTCTTAACCTTAAGGGTTTTAAACATTAATTTAACATTCTGATGATAAATGCATACGCAGACAGTACGTTACACTTGAACCAGCAAGAATACAATTTTTTGGGCGGCTACTGAAAAACATAGAAAATCCAATTTAAAAAGTAGGATATTGCTCTTTGAATATTAAACACGGTTCGGAAACGGTGAGTTCTTCAGTTTTACATTCTAGATTAACTGCACTTGGAATGGCTGGCTCGTTTTCTTTCTTGATAAAGCGATAAAGTCTGCAATAGCAGGTATTACAAAAGTAGGAATAGCTTTTATCCAACTTTGTTCTCCTTTCCACTGCATAACCATATAGTTTAGGAGTAGGTTTCCTGTAACTATTAATCTAAACATGGCAATTTGAGCAGTCGTGCTTCATTGTATTAAACGTTTCTTTAGTAAGGTTTCAGTTCGGTTCACTCAATGTGGATTAATTCAAAATATGAGTTAAGTTTACTCAGTCGTGGTTTACGGTACAACTCAAATTCGGCATGAGTGCCCCTGCAATCCTTATGAGCACTCATGCTGAATTTGGACGCTAACGGACCATTGTGGCTCCAGTTATAGCGTAAACCATGGCTGAGTAAACCCTAGCAATGTTGGTCTCGCTTTAAACAATTTGAGGCTGATTTATAGTTCTTACATTTAATGGGGTCAGAATTGGACCAGCCTCCCCTACTTTTGATGGGTACAATACTTCACAAATGAAACTAGATTTGTAAACATGGTTATCATGAATTTATTAGGAATAAGTTTGATAACTTCAATGAAATGATTCCCGCAGTTATTTTGAAGTGATGGAAAATGATGCTCATTCCATGTGTGTATAGGCAAACAACTTGAAATTTTCAAAAAATTTAACTCAAAAACGGCTCGATGAACATTTGAGATTTTTTGATATTTTATGTAAAAATGTTTGAAATTTAATAAAAAAATATAAAAATAAATAGTCGTTGTGGTCCAACATTTTGAAAATCATAAAAAAACAAATATATTGACCATTTTAGCAAATTTGAGTACATTAGTTATTTAAAAAAATATTTTTAATAAATACAAGAAGTAATAATCTTTCTATTTATAAAAAATATTCAAAATCAATGCAGTGGTTCAGAATGTTATGATTTTTCAAAGATAAAAATTTAGAAAAATGTCGATTTTTCTGGTAACCCTATATCGAACATGGTCACCCAAATAAAAAAATAAAAAATACGGGTCTTATTATTTTCGATGAAGAATCATACCAAGCGATTTTGAGCAAAATCGGACAACTTTTTTTCAACTCTATTCTTTTCCCGTGGAATCGCTGTATATATATATATATATATATATATATATATATATATATATATATATATATATATATATATATATATAAATATATATATATATATATATATATATATATATATATATATATATACATATATATATATATATATATATAAGTTAACAACGATTCATAATGTATAACCTTCATACGGATACGAACTTCAACATACAACACTGTCATCAATAATTAGTAACAATACCAAGTCGGAGCTATGCCCAAATCATTAACATAAACATCCGTTGGTTGTGCAACATCAGCACATAAGATGATTTCAATCCAGCCATCGATCGTATTGATTGTGACATCGCAACGACGACAACATTTAATCATTAATTCCAAATCCAAACCGAAGTCCATTTCACCGAGCAACGACCCAACCATCAACGGAAACATCCAGCATGCTAGATCAGCAACATTGATTCCAAATCGAAGTCCAGTTCACCGACCATCGACCTCACCATCAACGTAAACATCCGGCAGGCTACATCAGCAGCTTATAGAGGGACATCGAGAACGACGACGCGTAACCAAGTATCGATCGCACTGAGCCTGTATCGAAGAGCTATGAATTGCAATGTCAACAATATAGAGTTTAGCTAGCAGTAAGTTAATTTTGGAGAATAAAGTTAGTTCATTCTGGGTAACAATGGTGTTCAGTTCGTTTTTGAAGAAGCCAACCAAGTTAACTGGCGCAGTCGACCGTCTCAGGGCGGGTGTACTAAAAGTGTTTAAGTG